>JARQAC010000001.1:9410270-9723516 GCA_036172945.1 Meloidogyne incognita
CGAAACTTTGGAAAAAGAAAAAGAAGGTAAATTCTTGGCGGGAACGATTTTGGGCCGCTGTGTATACTTATAAAGAATTTTGTAAACTTAAAATATACAATTTCATGCTTTTCTGCTATGTTCTATAAAAATAATATTCTTGAACTTTCATCAAAGAAATATAAGATTGAGTTGCATTTTATAGATAATATACAAAATTACGAATTTAAACTTTTTATTAAGAGAAAAAGCATATTAAATAAAATTAATAATTGATTTAATGTTAAAATGGAATTAAATGACAATAGAATAATTTGAAGGAGTCCATTGCTTATGTTCTAGAAAATGATAAATTTTTTTGAAAATTATTTTGTAAATTTTTAATTGAGTGAAGATATGGAGAAAATATGGTAATTCTTGGGTTCGTACCCCCCCCTTTTTTTTCCTTACTCAAAGTATAAAAAATGGTCAGTCAGACTTATGTTATAGAACTCGTCGAGCTGTGTCTAATGATACCAAAATCACACCCCGGGTCTTAACTTTGGGTCGAGATACAGACCTCCGAAAATTGAAAAATAAAAGCGTGGACCAAGCTCATTTTCTAAGCTAAAAATTCTATTAAACAAATAATAGCCCACTCGAATGAGCTTGTCGAGCTGATTCGAATGACATCAAAATCAACGTAATTGAACAGGATTTGACAAAGTTATGACAAAAAGTAATCCTATTGTTGTCGGTGAGACGCCACCATGCGCTTTGCGCACGGTTTTTTGCCTGTATCTCGGCCCAAAATTAAGACCGGGAGTTGATTTCGGTGACATTCGACACAGCTCGACAAGTGCTATAATCTAAGACTGACTGCCATTTTTAATACTTTGAGGAAGGAAAAAGGAGGGGGGTACGAACCCAAGAATTACCGAAAATATAATTAAAAAGTATAAAATTTTATTTAAGAAAATTTCATACAAGTGAGTTCTAAGAGAATGGGAAATAACAAAAAGTCGTGGAGAAAAAATAAGATTTTGAGATAAATTGGAGAGAAATAAAAGATTTAACTCTGATCAAATTTTAAATTAAAATGAAACCCGCAGGTCATTAAACTTTTTTTGCGATCTGCTCTTTACATTTATATTTGTAAATTTTCTGGAAATAATTTTATAATTCAACAAATTCTGGACATTTTGTCATGAGTCCTAAAATATTGTGGCACATCATAAAAAACAGGATTTCAGACATATTAACTTTTTATAACCAATAATCCGTGCTTTGAAAAATATTGTTATTGAGTTTATTTGAAGGCCACCGCAAAAGTTATATTTTTAGATTTTTTTTGACGTGGTTAAAGCGATTTAACCTCTTGCCTAGTTTTTTCTCTTTCTTTGTTTTTAGTCAGGGAATGTTAGGTGTATTTTTTAATAAGGAAATTATAATTTGCTCATTATAAACAACCTTAATCAACAATGATAATATTTTCCTCTACTCTATTCTTCAAATAACTTAATCATGCAAGTAGTATATATAGGACTTTTATATCATTTTTAAAAAATGATATAAAACCCCCAATATAAAAACTAAAATTTTCAAACAAAATCAAAAGGAGTAAGGACGTTTTTAAAGCCAACGTTGCCTAACTTGCCAGATCGGACGGGATGGCACATTTACAAAGCAGTACAGACGTAGTTACATATTTGTTAAAATTTTAATTTAATTATTAAACATCGTTACTCACTAATAATAAAAAAGTGCTAACTGGCTATGTAGCAAAATACTATTGAAAATGTTATTTTAAAGTATAAAATTTTAACATTCTTACAAGCTATTAGGGAAAAGGCATTAGTCTACGTCCTAAGTATAATGTTAGCTTCGTTACTCCGATTACAAGCGATTTGGTAGCTACAGCAATATCATAGCAAGTTTCTTTTACAAATAACCATACGGTAGTGAATATATTTGGTTTATAATACACTACTGAAAAAGTAGGTTTGTATACTTGTTTCCAAACCTTTTCGTTATAATCGTACTCAAACCAAACATGACCACTCGGTTTTAAAGTTATATTTGTAAAATTTGAATGAGAAGTTAAGTCAGGACGTAAAGTATGTGCAAGGGTCTTTGGTTTGAGCGTTCTTCGAAATAAAGATATTTTATTCTCTTCACTCTTTATTATTTTATCCTCACAGTTAACTAATGATACCAGTGCAACAAAAATTAATATAAAACGCATTTTTAATATTATTCAAAAAAATGTGAATGATCATTTATATAGTTTTTATAAATTTCTATTTATTTTTGTTCTTCAACTTCAACAAAGTCCAAACATTCCAGAGGATAAAAATATTGATGCTGTCGTCCGCCAACAACGCAAACAAGAGGCAGCTGTGGATAAACAAGGTCTATGTGATGTCGAACATAGAAATATTGCCTGATTGTTACACGTAAATATCCTCGTAATGCAAAAATACGATCAGCTCCCATCTTAGTCAATTTACTTGGATATACTTCGAACTGAATATGTCTTAAATGATTTGTTATAATAAATTTCTTTCCTGGTTTCATATTGTTGTCTGAGAATGTTTTTTGACCAATTCCATTGATGGCAACATCCTCATTTGTAATACTAGTAAGTGATTGAAGAAATTGAATATTTTCGTTGTATTTTTTACGCATTTCTCTGTGAAGGGATTCTGGTGCACATCCTCCATTAAATTTACAAAGTAAGTGAATAAGAGAAACCGTTTTGACGGGAGCAGTTGTAGAAGATATTTTTGCAGACTTGCTCAATTCTGACATGTTGTTGCTAGTACGAATGTTCATAACTCCCTTTTTACCTTTAGCGTTTAATTTGTTGACTTGGCTTATATACTAAGTGGGCCTTTTCCAAAGCGAATACTAGGGATGTCACCATTCCCATTTCTTCTAAAATTTACATGAGCTCTGAATATAACTGCTAATACAAATATCAATCCTAAATCAAGAACATATGCAATCAAGAGCAAAATATCTTTGTTTGGATTTGCTGTAGAAGGACCGATTGAAAGCGCATGCGCTTCATCAATAATAAAACAAGCGTTTACATTTGGAGGGAATGGGCCGTGAATCGGATAAAGTATATTACTATCGTTTTGCTTAAAAGCCAAGGTAAGACTGAGTAGGGAAATTAGATATAGAGTAAATATCATTTTTGCTATATTATTACTAATAGTAGTATTCTTATATACTAGGTAGCATTGCTAATCTTTGGACGAATCTCTTTATAACTGCATCACGACTTTCTGAAGGTATTGAATGCATTTTCTTAAGGGTGGAAGAAAAAGTATGTTTTGAACGGTTCACAAGAAAACAAATGCAATAATGTCCACATGTATCTGATAACGGAGATTGAATAGAATAACGGCTTTGTTTAACTATTGTAAAGCGATTTAGCATAGAGCGACGCATATCACAGTTAGGAGGGTCTCCGAGCGAGTCAAAGTATTCTAATGTGTTTTTTCTATCTGAATAACAGGCAATCCAATGTTCCCCGATTGTTCCTTTCTTCATAGTATTAGCAATAAAGCAAAAAGGGCTATTCCACTCTATACTTGGAATATTATTAGATGAAAAGACACCCAAAAATTTATTCTCAAGTGGTTTGTAGCGGCTTAATATAGTTTCAATTTGCAGAGAATTCATCTTAAACAGATCCATCGGTACTTAACACGCGATCTGCATTTATGGACAGAACCGAATCGAACTCTCCCATAATTATCATTTCATAACCTTCGTCTTTGATTGGCTGATTAAAAATACACCTGATAGTTGTCATTCCTTGCCTGATTAATTCTAGCCCGTTAGTGTCCTCTAGTGTTGAAGTCATCGGTATAACAAAGAAACAGGAGGATTTTGAGAATTCTTTCATACTGATATCGAGAGTTCTCTGGTCAGTGTTTGGCCAATTATCGAGGTCCATACCCACAAACATATCAACATAGGCGCGAACGAAGTTATTATCGGCAAAATCAAAATCATACGAAACAGCAGGAAATTGGAATCCCCCAAATTCTGCAGAAATTGAGCGAATATTTGCATGCTCAAAAGTGAAAGGCGATAAAGCACTATTTCCAGTGAATGCAGGGGAGCTTACAAAACAAATTATTAAACGGCGAGGACATGTACTAGTGAATGCGGCATGAGTAATTTCTTGACGCCCTTTTCCAAGGAAAACGCTACGGATATCAATTTTTCTATAAGCATATTTTGCAGGTGTCTGTTCTAGATGTCTAGCAATAGCATTATTTAAAGACATACTCAAATCAACCTGTTTTATAAAAATTCTCATGTCGTGAAGCCGAAGTCGGTAAGTATGAGTGTTTGCTACTAATGTTGCAGCGTTGCGATATTTTGGAGTATGAACAAGAAACTCATCTGAATTTCTGTAAATGGTCCAGATCACGTCACTATTGGGAATTAAGAGCTGGTTCTGTCGAGCCATGTCATAATCTAAATGGGAAAACATTCTACATAATTTACCTTTGGCAAAGCGAGAAACTCGGGATTTGAATCCAGAGCCCTCAGAATCATCCTTATCCGCTGCATCTTTATAATAAAGCGCAGCTTCATAAATGCCCTTACTTACATCTTTATCCGCGCCAAGTTCATGGAGAATTATACATCTATATGCATAGTGAATACCCGAGTCATAGCACTGAACACCATTAATTGAGAGAGTAAGACGACGAATCCAAGTAAGACCTAAATATTGAGCAACTCCTGTGAATTTATCTCCTTTCAAATCTGCAGCTTCTCCGTCGGTTATAGGAACCCACTCACCACTCGTTGTATCTTTTCTTTCAAGAGATAAAACCAAACTTAAAAAAGTTTTGCTCAAATCAAGATAAAGCGAATCACCAAAATAGCGAAAAACAAATGGTCCCGCAGATTGGTTGAGAGCATTGAGAGGGAGTATTTCTTTATATGCCGAACGTTGTATACCAACATTTGTAGAAGGTATAGAAAAGAAGGTCAGGCGATTATCAACCCCTTCAGAACTATCTTTATCAATTTTCTTTAATGTGGTCATTTTTTACTTAAAAAAATTTAGTTATTATGCTATACTTATATACTCAGAAATTTTCTAAACTAAGTTGATCCCTATAGCGGCGTCCTTTTTTCTCTAAACTTTCTGTAATAAGTTTTGGCTTGCGTTTCCTTTTACCTTTTCCGCATTGCTGGAGCTTTTTCCCAACTTTTTGAAGACCTTCGCTACCATGCTGCTTCAAGGCATCACTAACTGATCGCCCTTGTGAAACATCTTCTAGGATATTTTTCCCGACGTTAACTGCTTCTTGGCCGGCACTAGAAGCTAAATTTTTAACTATCGGCATTAAAAAACGCCCTACAGTACCGAGCACTCCAAACCCTCGTTGATACCTTGTTCCCTGAAAATATCTACTTTCATCAGTTATGTCGGGCTTTGCCCCACCATCTTGAGCTGCTAGAAAAGGACCCCAGTCTATTTTATCTAGATCTACAGGTACATGTGTCATTTTTAAAATAGAGAGCGTTGAAAATGTAGTGTTAGTATACAGGTTCCCCAATGGAATTTTACTAGTTTTCCTGCTAGGGTACGAATTTCAATAGTAATGTCTGGATGACGTTTACCTAATATACGATGTTGATGCTCGGTCATATATACTTCGGAAATACTATCACCAGGCTTACCATTTACATTCACAACACGTAACAGTGGAGCGGTTACGTTTCCAATTATACTATTTTCAACAAGTCTTGGCGCATAAACCAAAAATTGACGAACACCTCCAGATATATCAGGCATATATTTTGCCACTTGTCCACTATGAACTTTCTCAGAATCATAACCAAGAGTATATGCTAATTGACGACTTAATTGAATATATTGTACGTTTCCTTGTAGAAAGACATGGAACCTCTTATGCAATTTATCAAAATGTATAGAAACCCATTGATATTTTGGATCGGCTAATTGTATATTGGAAAAGCTAAGAAGCATTTTTAGATATTCAGGAGGATAGGCATATTTAGCAAAATGCATTTTCTTTACATTAGGATCCGAATCATCAACTCTTATTGTTAACTTTTCTTTGTGAGGTTCTTCTTTCTCCACCTTTTCTTGACTTAGAGGCGCTTTTTCTTTAGTTTTGTCTGATACACCGCCATGTCCAAAGAAGCTTTTCCAATAGGAAGACCTTTCAGGAGGCTCTACAATTAATATTTCAGGACGTGGAAGAGAAGGCCGCTCCTCTTTATGACTTATTTCATCTACTTTAGTCTGCACAATATTTTCAAGTAAATTTGCGGGCGAGGGCGGAATACTTACAGGATCTTCTAATCCAGGAGTCCATTGCTCCTTGTCATCATCGGCTATGTTTTGTGATTCCTGCTGTGTATCTTCTTCCTCAGTACCGGCTTCGATAATCATAGGTTCCTCAATATTTTCGTCCTCTGGTAATGGAGGAGTCCAATGTTCTTCGTCCTGATCCTTTGTTTCATCCGGAGGATTTTCTTGTGCGTCTTCTTCCTCAGTAGCTTCTTCAATAATAGTAGGTTCCTCTATATTTTTTTCTTCTGGCAATGGAGGAGTCCAATTTTCTACTTCCTGATCATTTGTTTCTTCCGGAGGATTTTCTCGTTCGTCTTCTTCCTCAGTAGCTTCTTCGATAAGCTTAGGTTCCTCAATATTTTCTTCTGGTAATGGAGGTGTCCATTGCTCTTCGTCCTCATCGGTTATTGTTTGTGATTCTTTCGGAGTATCGTCTTCTTCATCAACTTCTTCAATAATTGTTGGTAATTCCTGTTCCTTAATAATATTTTCTTCATCTGGTAAAGGGGTTGTCCATTCATCCTCGTTAATTATTGTTTTTGATTCATTCGGAGTCAAGTCTTCTACCTCTGTTTCTTCTTCCTGGGATTCATATTCTTTATGCTGCTCAATATTTTCCTCGGGTAATGGAGGTGTCCACAGCTCTTCGTTGGCGGTAACTTCATTATCATCATGCTCCTCAATATTTTCATCGATATTCTCTTCTAGTAATTCTTTTCTTTCATCTTCAATAGTTGGAGATTCAGGACTTGTTTCTTTGTCCTGTTTTGCAAGTTCCGCGTCAACTTTACCAATAATTTTTTCGGATAAACGTTTTTGCCCTGCAACAGCCTCTTCAACCTGACTAGCTGCTTCCTTTACTTTACGTTCTGCGGCCTTAGCACGATCCGCAGCCTTTCGTGCTTCTGTAACATCACCGCGGGATTCTGCAGCTTCAGTTTCTAGTTGTGCTTCCGAAGCTCTTTTTCCATACTCTAAACATTCCTGTGTCCATTTATCAATTGAAATTTTACGATTAGTCAACAATAGTAATTGAGATTTAACCCATTCAAGAATATTTTCAGGTGTTTTTCTTAAGTGTACAGTCTCGCCCGTTTCTTTTAATGTTATCACACTATCTTTTAACGCATACTTAAAGCGTGCATTCTGCCAATATTTTGCTCCAAGTTCCATATTTATTTGTGCTTGCTCTACCAACTCGACACTATTTCTCCATGCTCTTGTCGCTGCACGAACGGCCATTTCCATTAAAACTTTTTGATCATCAGTTAATAATGGCTTTTCATCAGTTTCCTCTACATATGTAAGGGGAGTTATTTTCCCATCTAGAGGAGTTTTGTCATTGGATTCAAGCTGTTTTTCTTCAGGGGTTGTTACAGGAGTCTCTGGAGGGGCGTCGATTATAGGACTTGTCACTGGAGGGGGTGGAGCTTCGATTATTGGACTTGTCACGGGAATCTCTGGAGTAGGAGGTGCCTCGACTGGAGTCTCAGGAGTGAGCGGGGCGTCAATTATAGGACTGGTCACTTTAGTAGCAGGAGTGATTGAAGCCTTTAGAATTGTAGGTGAAGGCTCTTCAGTTTCTTCGATTTCATTAGAATTTTCCTGATCATTTTTAACAATAATTTCTTCTTCAGATGGTGCAGAGTCAGTCGTTTCAGGTTGTTGAATAGGCGCGGATGGGGAAGAGGACATAAAACTTTTAATTGCATTCATTATTAGATCCTTCTGATCAGTTTGTGGCTGTAATCTAACCGTCTCAACAGAGCTCACCTCAACCGTAGATACATTTGGAAGTTTTGCGCCCTTAATTTTCGTATTTAAATATTTTATAAATTTATAAGCACGGTCTTTTGGTATATCAAAATATCCTTCCTTATCCAATTGTTGAATGATAGACTCTTGCGAGAAATTAACCTCCGATCTTTCAATCTTAGCAGCAGGCAATTCTGTTTGTGGTGTTGATTCAGGGGTTATTTCTTGACTATTGACAGATGCAACTTTCTTTTCAGTTTGATCAACTGAAGCAGGATTCTTAAACTTTAAAAGGGCTTGTTTGATTCGCTCTCTTTGATCGGAATGGGGATTGAATCTAACCATTTCTATACCATCTACTGCTAGAGGGCTTATAGGAGGTAATCGAATTCCTTCTTTACCTAAAAATTTCATAAAATTAAATGCAATCTGTTTTGTCATATCAAAATAGCTATTTTTGATCAGCTGTTCCTCTGGTTCTAATTGAGTCTGATGAGGAAGAATAAATTTATCAATAACTTTTAAGTAAATGGATTTTTGATTTGCTGGAGGCAAAAGACGAATATTTCTATCTCCTTCACCTGGACTCAAATTCGTAAGTTTGGGACTAACTGCATCATCCTCTTCAGATAATAGCTTGATAAATTTATTTAGTTCATTGGAGTTGAGATCGAAATAACCATGTTTTTCATACTGATCTCGTATTGAGTCGGCATCTCTTCTTTTACGAAAATTCCCATAAATTCTCTTTTTATTTTCTTCAAGCCTCGTTTCCTCACGCTCTCGATCCAATTCCTTTTTCCATACATCAAGCAAAACTGCATTAATGGACTCTTCCAATGCCTCTTCTGAGGCAAAGGACAAATCTGGTATCTCGATACGAATAGGTAAGAGTTCATTTCCGTATCTTCGAAAAACTGTTATTGATTCTTGTTCATCAGAATCGCCAAGTAGCGAAAAGGAAAACGGATATATAATATTTGACAGTGCAACCGTCCAGCTAGAATCCAATTCAAGAGTGTCAGGCATTCGAACAGTAAATTTGGAAGTGGTATTTCCTTCAACCCCTCCAGTATTTGAGGGCAATATTACATAAAAGGAGTCCATATTTATCTTCTAACAATATCGCTATCGTTAACCCAGCTATTAAAATTATCGTTGTATCCTATCCAACGAACAAAATGTTGTTTAATACCTTGACGTGTACGTGTTTTTAAAATTTCAGCAATACGGTGAGTTGTATCTTCTTGTGTGGGTACCAATTCTTCTCTATAAAATATTCCTTCAATTAAATTTCCTTCAAAATCTTTTAACTTATATGTGACGGGATATCTATTGTCGTATTTAATATGTATGCGAAACAATTCGTCAGTGTAGTTGGGTAAATATCCCTTTTCAAATTTACCTTTTTCTTTTGTGATACGAACAATTTGGCCTGGCTCGAGTATTGAGCTTGTTTTAGTATTTTGTATATTTTTAGGATCCTTATATAGTCTGTTAAAAACTTCCCCCGCATTCTTAAACGTAACAGAATTTGGAGTTACACCTGTGGTTCGATTAATACTTGCATTTATTCCTGAAACAATTTTCTGAATAACATCCTTCCAACGTAGTGTATTTTGTTCGCTAAAATATCTGTACAATCGCTCTTTGATAGTGCGGTTTGCCCTTTCTGCCATTGAAGCATGCACATCTGTACTGTAGACTACTCGCTTATCTATGTCCTTCTCTTTAAAATATTCTTTCATTCGTTTCGCCTCAAATTCTAACCCTCGATCCGTATATAATTTATGAGGAAGTGTCCCTTTTGAAAGTTTAAAAATATTTTCAAACGCATCAATCATATCCTCAGAACTCTTAGATTTGGCAGGCACCGCATAAAGTTTTCTACTTAGTACATCAATACAAACCAAAAGATATTTGTAACCATCATTATATTTAGCTAACTGATCAAAGATTGCCAAATCCGCTTGCCAATCTGTGTGCAGGCCGCTTGGTCTAGTGGCCAGTCTAGGAAACTTTTTTCTTAGAGGTCTATGCATTGTATACACCCTTTGCTTATGCATAAAATCATAAACATCTTTCAATTTTATTTTAGGATATTTTCGACGAGCTTCTTCATAGACGCGATTTATTCCTGCATATGAAGCAGGAGAACTAAGCGAATAATATATTTTTTCTAAAAAAGTATCTAAAGCTTTTCCCATATTTTTGGCATAAATTTATTTTTTCGCCGAACTAATCCAGGTGAATTTATAGGCATGACTTTTACTAGAACTCTCTTTTTTCTTTTACCGCTGCCTGATTGATTATCGGTTGAACTACCTTCAGTACTACTTTCTCCAACCGTCTCTTTGATCATTTCTTTCACTAACGGGTCCTTAGAGAGACGGTTAAATAGAAAACTGAAACCTTTTGGGGGCGATGATGTCTCACCCTTTACATATTCGAGAACATCTGTGAAATTGCTATTCTTTACAAGTCTTCCAGGGACATTAGACTCAAAACTCCCGTTCTTACTTATTTTGAATTTTTCTGCGTTATCTTTTACATAATTATCCAATTCTGTGGAATATCGTGTCGCAATAATACCCTTGAATTTTGAAAAAGGAATTGCACTCTTTCTTTTTGCTCGCGGCAACTTAGGAGTCACTTCTGGTTCAGATGGATATTCGGTGTTAGAATATGTTTGAATTTTGCTGGGAATTAACTTTGGTTTTGGTGTATTAGCAATGTTTTCCCGCAAGTATGGTGCAACTTCTGTAGAAGGTTTTCCTTCATCGATTGTAACTTTTTGTGGGCGATTTTCCAACTCATTTTTGAGCTGACGCCTCTTCTTATATAACCAATTATATTTCTTTGCTTTTAAATCTTCCGAAATTTTTGGGTCATCGAGGGTTTTCATAATATCTACATCTGTTTGTGTCTTCTCTCTTTGTAGAAAGTCCCCACCTTTAATCATGCCTAAAAGCGTAATATATTCGCTCTCAGGCACCATGATCATTTTCTTTGTATGTTTCATTCTTGAGAGAATTTATGAATTATATGTTCTGCTAAAGCTCCCAAGACTGGTACAAGTATTGCAGCTAAAGCAGCACTACCTCCTTGTTGTATGCGATTTCTGGCACTATTTTCAGTACGCGTTCGGGCGATTGCTCTATAAAAGTCAGCAAACTGTGATAATTTCTTGCGCTGTCTCCTATTTAAAGTAAAATTATTTTTTAGAATATTAGCACAAATTTCAACAATCGCTAAAATTTGATCTGCGCTTGCTGAAAGAATAAGAGCGTTTTTCTTTTTATCTGAAGTAGTATACGATGTTGATGCTCGGTCATATATACTTCGGAAATACTATCACCAGGCTTACCATTTACATTCACAACACGTAACAGTGGAGCGGTTACGTTTCCAATTATACTATTTTCAACAAGTCTTGGCGCATAAACCAAAAATTGACGAACACCTCCAGATATATCAGGCATATATTTTGCCACTTGTCCACTATGAACTTTCTCAGAATCATAACCAAGAGTATATGCTAATTGACGACTTAATTGAATATATTGTACGTTTCCTTGTAGAAAGACATGGAACCTCTTATGCAATTTATCAAAATGTATAGAAACCCATTGATATTTTGGATCGGCTAATTGTATATTGGAAAAGCTAAGAAGCATTTTTAGATATTCAGGAGGATAGGCATATTTAGCAAAATGCATTTTCTTTACATTAGGATCCGAATCATCAACTCTTATTGTTAACTTTTCTTTGTGAGGTTCTTCTTTCTCCACCTTTTCTTGACTTAGAGGCGCTTTTTCTTTAGTTTTGTCTGATACACCGCCATGTCCAAAGAAGCTTTTCCAATAGGAAGACCTTTCAGGAGGCTCTACAATTAATATTTCAGGACGTGGAAGAGAAGGCCGCTCCTCTTTATGACTTATTTCATCTACTTTAGTCTGCACAATATTTTCAAGTAAATTTGCGGGCGAGGGCGGAATACTTACAGGATCTTCTAATCCAGGAGTCCATTGCTCCTTGTCATCATCGGCTATGTTTTGTGATTCCTGCTGTGTATCTTCTTCCTCAGTACCGGCTTCGATAATCATAGGTTCCTCAATATTTTCGTCCTCTGGTAATGGAGGAGTCCAATGTTCTTCGTCCTGATCCTTTGTTTCATCCGGAGGATTTTCTTGTGCGTCTTCTTCCTCAGTAGCTTCTTCAATAATAGTAGGTTCCTCTATATTTTTTTCTTCTGGCAATGGAGGAGTCCAATTTTCTACTTCCTGATCATTTGTTTCTTCCGGAGGATTTTCTCGTTCGTCTTCTTCCTCAGTAGCTTCTTCGATAAGCTTAGGTTCCTCAATATTTTCTTCTGGTAATGGAGGTGTCCATTGCTCTTCGTCCTCATCGGTTATTGTTTGTGATTCTTTCGGAGTATCGTCTTCTTCATCAACTTCTTCAATAATTGTTGGTAATTCCTGTTCCTTAATAATATTTTCTTCATCTGGTAAAGGGGTTGTCCATTCATCCTCGTTAATTATTGTTTTTGATTCATTCGGAGTCAAGTCTTCTACCTCTGTTTCTTCTTCCTGGGATTCATATTCTTTATGCTGCTCAATATTTTCCTCGGGTAATGGAGGTGTCCACAGCTCTTCGTTGGCGGTAACTTCATTATCATCATGCTCCTCAATATTTTCATCGATATTCTCTTCTAGTAATTCTTTTCTTTCATCTTCAATAGTTGGAGATTCAGGACTTGTTTCTTTGTCCTGTTTTGCAAGTTCCGCGTCAACTTTACCAATAATTTTTTCGGATAAACGTTTTTGCCCTGCAACAGCCTCTTCAACCTGACTAGCTGCTTCCTTTACTTTACGTTCTGCGGCCTTAGCACGATCCGCAGCCTTTCGTGCTTCTGTAACATCACCGCGGGATTCTGCAGCTTCAGTTTCTAGTTGTGCTTCCGAAGCTCTTTTTCCATACTCTAAACATTCCTGTGTCCATTTATCAATTGAAATTTTACGATTAGTCAACAATAGTAATTGAGATTTAACCCATTCAAGAATATTTTCAGGTGTTTTTCTTAAGTGTACAGTCTCGCCCGTTTCTTTTAATGTTATCACACTATCTTTTAACGCATACTTAAAGCGTGCATTCTGCCAATATTTTGCTCCAAGTTCCATATTTATTTGTGCTTGCTCTACCAACTCGACACTATTTCTCCATGCTCTTGTCGCTGCACGAACGGCCATTTCCATTAAAACTTTTTGATCATCAGTTAATAATGGCTTTTCATCAGTTTCCTCTACATATGTAAGGGGAGTTATTTTCCCATCTAGAGGAGTTTTGTCATTGGATTCAAGCTGTTTTTCTTCAGGGGTTGTTACAGGAGTCTCTGGAGGGGCGTCGATTATAGGACTTGTCACTGGAGGGTGCGGAGCTTCGATTATTGGACTTGTCACGGGAATCTCTGGAGTAGGAGGTGCCTCGACTGGAGTCTCAGGAGTGAGCGGGGCGTCAATTATAGGACTGGTCACTTTAGTAGCAGGAGTGATTGAAGCCTTTAGAATTGTAGGTGAAGGCTCTTCAGTTTCTTCGATTTCATTAGAATTTTCCTGATCATTTTTAACAATAATTTCTTCTTCAGATGGTGCAGAGTCAGTCGTTTCAGGTTGTTGAATAGGCGCGGATGGGGAAGAGGACATAAAACTTTTAATTGCATTCATTATTAGATCCTTCTGATCAGTTTGTGGCTGTAATCTAACCGTCTCAACAGAGCTCACCTCAACCGTAGATACATTTGGAAGTTTTGCGCCCTTAATTTTCGTATTTAAATATTTTATAAATTTATAAGCACGGTCTTTTGGTATATCAAAATATCCTTCCTTATCCAATTGTTGAATGATAGACTCTTGCGAGAAATTAACCTCCGATCTTTCAATCTTAGCAGCAGGCAATTCTGTTTGTGGTGTTGATTCAGGGGTTATTTCTTGACTATTGACAGATGCAACTTTCTTTTCAGTTTGATCAACTGAAGCAGGATTCTTAAACTTTAAAAGGGCTTGTTTGATTCGCTCTCTTTGATCGGAATGGGGATTGAATCTAACCATTTCTATACCATCTACTGCTAGAGGGCTTATAGGAGGTAATCGAATTCCTTCTTTACCTAAAAATTTCATAAAATTAAATGCAATCTGTTTTGTCATATCAAAATAGCTATTTTTGATCAGCTGTTCCTCTGGTTCTAATTGAGTCTGATGAGGAAGAATAAATTTATCAATAACTTTTAAGTAAATGGATTTTTGATTTGCTGGAGGCAAAAGACGAATATTTCTATCTCCTTCACCTGGACTCAAATTCGTAAGTTTGGGACTAACTGCATCATCCTCTTCAGATAATAGCTTGATAAATTTATTTAGTTCATTGGAGTTGAGATCGAAATAACCATGTTTTTCATACTGATCTCGTATTGAGTCGGCATCTCTTCTTTTACGAAAATTCCCATAAATTCTCTTTTTATTTTCTTCAAGCCTCGTTTCCTCACGCTCTCGATCCAATTCCTTTTTCCATACATCAAGCAAAACTGCATTAATGGACTCTTCCAATGCCTCTTCTGAGGCAAAGGACAAATCTGGTATCTCGATACGAATAGGTAAGAGTTCATTTCCGTATCTTCGAAAAACTGTTATTGATTCTTGTTCATCAGAATCGCCAAGTAGCGAAAAGGAAAACGGATATATAATATTTGACAGTGCAACCGTCCAGCTAGAATCCAATTCAAGAGTGTCAGGCATTCGAACAGTAAATTTGGAAGTGGTATTTCCTTCAACCCCTCCAGTATTTGAGGGCAATATTACATAAAAGGAGTCCATATTTATCTTCTAACAATATCGCTATCGTTAACCCAGCTATTAAAATTATCGTTGTATCCTATCCAACGAACAAAATGTTGTTTAATACCTTGACGTGTACGTGTTTTTAAAATTTCAGCAATACGGTGAGTTGTATCTTCTTGTGTGGGTACCAATTCTTCTCTATAAAATATTCCTTCAATTAAATTTCCTTCAAAATCTTTTAACTTATATGTGACGGGATATCTATTGTCGTATTTAATATGTATGCGAAACAATTCGTCAGTGTAGTTGGGTAAATATCCCTTTTCAAATTTACCTTTTTCTTTTGTGATACGAACAATTTGGCCTGGCTCGAGTATTGAGCTTGTTTTAGTATTTTGTATATTTTTAGGATCCTTATATAGTCTGTTAAAAACTTCCCCCGCATTCTTAAACGTAACAGAATTTGGAGTTACACCTGTGGTTCGATTAATACTTGCATTTATTCCTGAAACAATTTTCTGAATAACATCCTTCCAACGTAGTGTATTTTGTTCGCTAAAATATCTGTACAATCGCTCTTTGATAGTGCGGTTTGCCCTTTCTGCCATTGAAGCATGCACATCTGTACTGTAGACTACTCGCTTATCTATGTCCTTCTCTTTAAAATATTCTTTCATTCGTTTCGCCTCAAATTCTAACCCTCGATCCGTATATAATTTATGAGGAAGTGTCCCTTTTGAAAGTTTAAAAATATTTTCAAACGCATCAATCATATCCTCAGAACTCTTAGATTTGGCAGGCACCGCATAAAGTTTTCTACTTAGTACATCAATACAAACCAAAAGATATTTGTAACCATCATTATATTTAGCTAACTGATCAAAGATTGCCAAATCCGCTTGCCAATCTGTGTGCAGGCCGCTTGGTCTAGTGGCCAGTCTAGGAAACTTTTTTCTTAGAGGTCTATGCATTGTATACACCCTTTGCTTATGCATAAAATCATAAACATCTTTCAATTTTATTTTAGGATATTTTCGACGAGCTTCTTCATAGACGCGATTTATTCCTGCATATGAAGCAGGAGAACTAAGCGAATAATATATTTTTTCTAAAAAAGTATCTAAAGCTTTTCCCATATTTTTGGCATAAATTTATTTTTTCGCCGAACTAATCCAGGTGAATTTATAGGCATGACTTTTACTAGAACTCTCTTTTTTCTTTTACCGCTGCCTGATTGATTATCGGTTGAACTACCTTCAGTACTACTTTCTCCAACCGTCTCTTTGATCATTTCTTTCACTAACGGGTCCTTAGAGAGACGGTTAAATAGAAAACTGAAACCTTTTGGGGGCGATGATGTCTCACCCTTTACATATTCGAGAACATCTGTGAAATTGCTATTCTTTACAAGTCTTCCAGGGACATTAGACTCAAAACTCCCGTTCTTACTTATTTTGAATTTTTCTGCGTTATCTTTTACATAATTATCCAATTCTGTGGAATATCGTGTCGCAATAATACCCTTGAATTTTGAAAAAGGAATTGCACTCTTTCTTTTTGCTCGCGGCAACTTAGGAGTCACTTCTGGTTCAGATGGATATTCGGTGTTAGAATATGTTTGAATTTTGCTGGGAATTAACTTTGGTTTTGGTGTATTAGCAATGTTTTCCCGCAAGTATGGTGCAACTTCTGTAGAAGGTTTTCCTTCATCGATTGTAACTTTTTGTGGGCGATTTTCCAACTCATTTTTGAGCTGACGCCTCTTCTTATATAACCAATTATATTTCTTTGCTTTTAAATCTTCCGAAATTTTTGGGTCATCGAGGGTTTTCATAATATCTACATCTGTTTGTGTCTTCTCTCTTTGTAGAAAGTCCCCACCTTTAATCATGCCTAAAAGCGTAATATATTCGCTCTCAGGCACCATGATCATTTTCTTTGTATGTTTCATTCTTGAGAGAATTTATGAATTATATGTTCTGCTAAAGCTCCCAAGACTGGTACAAGTATTGCAGCTAAAGCAGCACTACCTCCTTGTTGTATGCGATTTCTGGCACTATTTTCAGTACGCGTTCGGGCGATTGCTCTATAAAAGTCAGCAAACTGTGATAATTTCTTGCGCTGTCTCCTATTTAAAGTAAAATTATTTTTTAGAATATTAGCACAAATTTCAACAATCGCTAAAATTTGATCTGCGCTTGCTGAAAGAATAAGAGCGTTTTTCTTTTTATCTGAAGTAGTTTTTGATAATTGTTGAAGAAACTCAAAATTATCCTTAACGTATGGGCTATAGTTATACGTGGGCATTTTTATTTGTAACATTTTTGAGCACTTATATATTATAGCGGCAAATATATAGTAGTTTTTTCTCCAGGAAAAATTTTTGTGGATAGTCTCATATTTTCATCTGTGCTAGGATGCATGTTTATTAATAGATAGGAAAAACGTTCCGATGTTGCATCTCGATAAGCTTCAAGAAAATAATTAAGCATTTTTGGGAAAAGCTGCGAGCCGAGTGTCCGTACTTGCAGAAGGCCCTGGGGGTTTTTTGTTAAAAGAATATAATGTGAATTAGCGCGAGCCGTTCTTATATCTCGTCCGTATAGGGATTGTGTTACAAAAATCACACTTACTCCCCAATTATGTGAACCGCGAGTAAAAAGTAAATCTAGAAAATCATTTGGAATATTAAGCATTAAGTCATCTAAAACTAAAAGCTGATGCTGCTTAATTAGTTCAGATTCGGGAACCCCATTATACGTAGTGATTCCCATTTCCTTGAGCTTAAAAACAGTTTCATTCATTTCTCCAAAACAATATAATATTTTTGAAGGCGGAGGATCTATGAGCTGGTCAGTGTGTGCCAGGAATTTTAATAACCATTGGGTTTTGCCACTCCCTGTGGCACCCGAAATTATCATAGTAAAAGGAGCTATGAACATTTTTTATTTAACCATAAATTCTTTACTTTATTTATATAGGGCCTTAAAATGTATCAAAAAGCAATTATTCAAAACGTGGTATCTACAGCTACTCTACTTGAATGTGACAACAAATTAGATCTTAATAAACTTGAAGCAAATATTCCTAATGCTAAATATCGTCCTGAGCGCTTTTCTGCTCTAACAATTAAGATGAAAGAACCATTAACTGCTACAGCGCTACTTTTTGCTAATGGAAGAATAGTTTGCGTCGGAACAAAGGCTGCAAAGGACTCGGAAACCGCTCTCATATGTTTTGTTAAGATAATTTCTACAGCAGCCGAATTATTCATAAAAATTCACAATTTTAGAATTCAGAATATAGTTTCTTCTTTTACATTTGGAGGATTCATAAATTTACCAGGTATGTTAATTATTGAGTAAAAAATAATTTTTAGCCTTGTATGATTCTATGCGTTTCGCTCCACCCTCATGGTTGGCTAGACACATATCCTATAATCCTGAATTTTTTCCGGGGGTGTGTCTAAGATTCAAGGAATCGCGCACAGTTATAATTGTCTTCACAACTGGAAAGGCAATAATTACAGGTGCACATACAGAAGAAGAAATTTACTCAACACAAAATAAAGTTTACAATTCAATTTCAATGTTTATGAAAAAATAAATTAAAAAATACTTGAATTAATTTCAGTTCGTAGTTCCATTAATAGTTCACCGAGCTTGTTCAAACCTTCCCATTCACTAGGATTATTCAGACGGGGACTTGAACGGTGCAATCCATTACTCCAAAAAGAATCTAAAGCAAAAGCCTGAGATATAAGTCCCTCTCCAGTTGCACGCAGCTGATTAATAAGTTGAGGGTTCTGAGTAAACTTGGCCCATAATCCTATATACATTATCTAAAGTTTATTTTAATTCAATAATCTTAAAAGGTTTGCCTTTACGCGAACAGAATCCCATTCTTCTTTAACAAAATTTCGCACCTTGTATCCAATTCGGCGAATGGTCACAGGGTTATCAATCATTAGTACTTCACTTGCTATTTCAAAATCTCCAAAGTATCGCGCCTTCTGCCACACAAAATATTGATCAACAGAAATAAACGTTCTTCCAAGTAATGTAAAAGATGTTCTAAAGCGATTGTCAATAATAAGAAGACGTTCAAGCATAAGACGTTCAAGCATAAGAAGACGTTCAAGCATATTGGCTGTTGTTTCTTTAATTGAAAATATATTTAATTTGAATAGCTAATACTACCTAGATTGTCGTCGCTGATCATGATAATTCTAAAAAGCTTGTAAAAAGTTTAGAAATTTTGTAGATATTTTAATGTTTTAAACAAAAATAGATAAATCACATTTCTAATTAAATTTTATTCGAAATTAGAAAATAATATTATTCTGTTGGATCAATTAGTGGTTCGCCTCTGTATCCATAAGGATAACAATCAAAATTATCATCAACTATTCCTTTATCATATATTGGTGCATACCGCCTGCAGGACTTTTTATATTATATTTTGAATTTAAAATTATACCTAATTTGAGAACGGCTTGTAACTTCTCCTTGTCTCCAGTTCGGTTGAAAATGAGTCCTCTCCAATTTAACAGGTTCTTGTTCATCTCCGTATGCCTCAACCATTTTCTAAAATTACATCTAAATTTGAACTAATTTAAAAAATACCTTGAATTGATTAAAATCAAGAGGGGAGTCCACTTTATCCCAACATCCCCGGCATTTGACAATATATTTTATTTCTCCATTTTTCTTGTGCTTCATTTTCATGGCATACTGAAAATTAATTTCAGTTTAAATGTAAAAGTGTCAACCTGTTTACACCCTCCAGTATAAAACGCAACAATATTCCAATCTCCATATTCGCGGTCCATCATCCCCAGCATTTCACCAACGCGAAAGGGAGGTGCTTGTCCACGTCGATGCAAATAAAAGCAGCTATCTGTGTCTGTGTAAAGTAGCTTGCAATCCTTTTCTTTCGCTATTTTTTCCATATAATCGTATAGCATTATTCTTGCCATTGCTGTTGTAATCAATGCTATTGCAATATTATATTTGTCGTGTGGACGTACAAATTCTTTTCGATGCCGATATGGAACGGAAAAAAGATTCGGAGCCAACATTTCCACGGCTCCGAGCTCAAGTTTCGGATCATTAAGAACTTTATGCAATTCAACAGGAGAGCTTGTTATACAATCCTATGAGAATTGGAAACGTTTTCAAGGAAAATGTTTACCTGTGTCAAGTTACAGCGAAGTGCCCATCGCCCCCACCTAATTAAAAAATTAAAACAATTTAGAAATGTTCTCACATTGAATTGTTGCACGTTTTTGCAAGGTATCGCATGCCTTCGTTCCTTTCTATCCTTGTAGGATCTAAATGTATTCCATAAACGTTCTGATTTCGTTCAATAAATTCCTTTTTTCGCTTGTCCTCTAATTCAAGGTTTCCAGGAGCAAATACACTACCTGGCCATCCACTTGCCTGTATTATTTTTCATTAACGTATAAAAAATATATTTACTTCAATTTTTAGACGCATCATATCCTGAACATAAGGCCTCAATAAAGTGTTTGACCACTTTTCCCAATGATAAATGCTGTATATTTTAGTCACGCGGTATCCCTTCTTTAATGCAAGTTCAAGTTCTACTGAACAAGTCGTGCTAACAAATCCTCGTTGTTCATCCGTGTGCGGACACCATTTATGGGCAATCTCTCTGTTATATTTACGGTTAGCGCGTAACGCTAAACCCGGAGATGCTTCCACGGCACAACGATGGCAAACGTGAAAGACCTTAATATAATGATAAACAATTAAATAATAAAAAACCAATTTTCCGTGAATTCTTTCGGGAATTACTGGAAGATACAAATCTTCGGGTGGAATGAGGAAGAGCTTGAACAGCCCACGATATGGATGTAAATCTTCAGGTTTTGTCCAATTCACATCCTTATTTAATTCCAAAACATCCGGGTGTCCTGGTAAAAATTTTAAATTAGATAATTTTTCATTTTATATACCAATTGGATAGAAAGCATAAAAGTTAACTGCTGGATATAAGCTGACGACATCAAAACAGGATATCTCAAATTCGTCTGATCCTTCCAAATCACATTTTAGAGCCAAAGGACCTGTTCTTCCTCCCTGAATTTATTTTTAAATAAAATTTAAACTTGACAAACGTGAAAGGCATCTCTAGGATAAAGAGGACCAACATCAGGTAATGTATCGAAGAAAAGAGACATTTCAGGACACTCTTCAAGGTCTTTAATTACTTCACATTCCCAAACAGGAATAGTCCAAATTCCGGCTTCCTTCAACAAGCGAATACGTTCATCAAGTTTATCATTATTAAATAGCGCGGTCTTTCCATTTAGACAAATTTCATGAGGGCGATATAAACTAAAAATAATTTACTTCACATAGAATGTTAATTACCATTCATGTCCGTGCCATGCACATCCAAGGAATTCAATTGCTTGGTCCCATCCGCCATGAGTGCTTTTAATATACCCATCCAGTCGTAAAAGGCTTCCATCAGAAACTCGTACCCTTTTTTCGCCTTCAGGGCTTTGTTGATGTTGAATTTGAAGCTCTGTTTTGTGAGAAAGCCAGTGAAGATATTTTAAAGCGATTGCAGATTGGTTTGTATCTTTATGATACCCGTTATCTGGGATAATACCAATTTGATCTTTTTTCATGTAGTTTATGCCTAAAAATTAGTTAAATTGAAATATTTTTAAAAAATATACAAAAATGACGGATGCACGCGCTAGCCAAAGTCATGGAATTGACCAACACATCGTCTCGCTTTGATGGTTCTGTGGCAAGTTCAAAGAAAAGACGTTGAAGTTTGACGAGAGCATGTGCTAATACACGCACATCTTGCTCACAATATTCGACAATTTGCTCACGAAGACAAAATGGTTCGTTTTTATGGTTGTTATACCATTCTTCAAATTTGATTCTTCTCTCTTTTCCCATCGAATCGGGGTAATAATATTGTTGATTAGGTAACCCGTTAAGCCGAACATTCATATTCTTATTAAAATTCCAGCCATGAGGAAAAAAAGATTTTCCCCCTTCGTCTATATCAAGCGCAAGAGCCTTGGGTAGTTGTTCCAGCTTAAGCATTGTCCAATTAAAGGAGTCACGAAACGAAATGTAAGGACATATTCCTCGTTGTTTTTTAACAAGCACTTCATAAAGTTTATTTCCTGTCCTTGTGATTTTTGGCTCGATGCCAAAATGCTTGATTAGATCCCCCAATAAAAGATGCATATCATAGCGTCTAAATAATATCAATTGGAAATGTAAAAAATTGGAAATACCCTCCATAGTGTGAAATAGCATAAGTTCGTCCTGAGCGGTCACGACCTAAGCCAACAATTAGCCAGTCCAAAAATTCACGCAGAGGATTTTTAAAATCTGCAAAAGTCCAGCTTCTCATCCTCGTGGCACCTATACCACAAATTTTACAATCTCCTGTTGTCACATCTTTCCAATTATTACTGCTCATACAGCGCGCACAAAGCAATAGAGCCTAGATTATTATCCAGTTGATTATCAATTTAAAATAGTATTACCGATACACAATTTACATGGTGTAATTGGTAATTTTCATCGTTAGGCAAATTGTTTAAAGAAATTAAACCGTCATTTTTCAAACTCTTCCATTCGTCTTTATTTTTAATTGGTGAAATTAGTTCGCATTCAAAATCAAATACAACCTAAATACATTTTGAATTACAACAAAATAATTTATGACTACCAATAGATAATTTCGATCATTTTTAGGAACAATAGGTTGAACATAGCATTGTTCTTCACGTTTATGGTAAGATCGACACTGGGAACAAAAATGCACGTAACAAACATGCCCATCTCCATTGTTATCATTTTGTGAAGAATCTTCAGTTCCGCTTTCTTCACTCTTTAATTCATGAGATTTCTTTTTTACCCTGTAGGTTTGCCCACAAATTTCACACCTATTTAATTTTTGGAAAAAAGATAAAAATATAAAAATACCTTCTGAAAATTTTGCAAATTCCTTTATTAATATGCCGCTTGTAACATTCTGGATTTCTAAAGATGTTAGCACATTGTGAACATTTCTGCACATATTGATCTATTTCTTCACAAGGAAATCCAAAACCTATCCCACAACATCTTGAACACTTTGCTGCACAATTTTGTCTATGATTAATAATACTGCGGTAAGGTGCTTCGCATTCAAGGCAGTAGTATGTATTTTTTCCATAAAGTGTGTTAAGACTTCTTATTCCAAAATAGTGTCCGTCTTTCAAGTATAAACATATTTCTTGTTCAGCTCTATCAGGACTTTTCCATAAAGGACGCATCGTTACGTTATCCCCGAATACGGCAAGACGATATTTTCCAGGAAACTGTAGATTTAATAAATTTTGGATCAAAGGCACATGTTCTTCAACGGTATAATAATTTGCATAAATCGGATAATTTATTTTGTTTTCTATCAGTTGTTTCAGCATTTCGTTAATTAACTGTGTTCGTCTGATTTTCGCATTTTTGTTTTGCCCATTTACAAGTCTTTGGAATTTAACTTTGTCATACGCAGAAGTGCCCATATTTGCGTGCATCAATTTAAGCTGAACTGCCAGTAAGAGACAATGATTATTTGCAGGCGGGTTCAGATTATCGTTATGTACCTATAAATTATTATTTATTTTTAAAAATTCTTACAGGAATAAGATTGTTTGCATCAATTACGTGACAAATTTGTCGAGGTTTTCTGCCATTACCTCCCTGTCCCTGCTTCGCCAATTCGACTGACTCTTCGTTGGAAGGCCCCATAACAATCTAAATAAAATAATTTATTTATTAAAGGATAAAATTTACCTCAATATGAATAGGTTGACTGTAAAGCGACGGTCTGCCCATTCTTTTGCCACTCTGGTCAACGGCATCAAATTGTTCCATTACAACGCTGGGAGTGTTTTGTGCCAAACCGCGATATGGAATTTGAATGGGTTTTTCTAGAACCGAACTTCTAATAATTATTGAACATTTTTCGGATTTTGATCCATCCGCGGCGTCTGCTCTCGCAATAAAGAGGTCAATGAGGTCTTCGAACAATGCATCGCTTCCATCTGGTGCGTCTTCCAAGTTTCTAACGGTAAATACGTTTCTGAAAACCAAAATTTTTATAAATATATTAATATTTCTTACCTAAAAACGCCCATTTTAAATTTTGTGTTTTTGATTCTTTCAGACGCTTCCTCCCTGTAAAAATGTTTGGCTGGAAATTTTCCAAAATTTCTAGGATAGCGACGATGCATCTAAATTCAACTATAACGATTTAAAAAACATGGCATCAAATATTGCGTAGTTTAACGCTTGTTTAAGAAAAAGACTATTAGTAGAATATTTATTTCAATCAGAATAAACAAAATTTTTATCCTCGAATATCTTCAGACGGAAGCATTTCTTCACTATTCTCATTCATTCCCAAGTTTTCTTCAGACATGGTTAAAGTAGCTGAAGTTGAAGACCCTGCCTCGTCGTCAATATTCATCTTTGACTCCATTCGGGTTGTTATGTCATTCATGATAATATAAGAAGATGGAGTATCTTAAACAATATTGCAAAAATTTTTGGAACAAATTACCTCTCGGAGACATATTGTAAAATGAATCATATTCATTACATGCATAAATCGCAAATTTATAATCGATTTCATCCCAATACTTGCTTACTGGATTTTTCAGTTCTGAGAAAAGCAAATCCTTTATGACATTTGTAATAAGCTAAATTTTTCATTATTTAATTATTTATAGTTATAAAAACCGACGACACAAAGGCATCTTTTTCCTTAAGGAAGTTTTCGTGAATGCGCCTAGTTCCAAAGGAATGTCTTCGTTCGTGAAAACGCATAAAGGAAATGTAAAGATTTTCCTTGAGTTGTTCTTCTTCATTATCGAGAAATTTCATTTCGCGTCGTCTATATGATAAATGTCTAACGCGATCTTTAATTTCAGCAACTTTTGCCTCTTCCATCACTAAATGCTAAAAGTACGATTAGTTTATTATTTAGGTAAACATGGTGCTAAATACTTTTGCAAAAAATGTTTTAAAAGTATAAGAGGGTTGGTGAGAGAGAGACATATTGTAAAATAAAAAATTTTAGGTGTAGCTACTACTTGAAAAAATGTTTTATAAAGTATGAACGGTGGGTGTTAAATACTTGGTGAAAATTTTAAAAAACATAAGGTAACTACTATTTGAAAAGTTTTAATACGAATGAGGGGCGGGGCTTACTACTTATTAAAATTTTTTAATTCTGAGGAGGGAAAGTTAATTAATAATTAGAAAATTTTAAATTATGCAGGGGTTAACTACTTATTGAAAATGGTTAAAAACACAAGGTAACTACTATTTGAAAATTTTTTAATTAGTATGAGGGGCGGGACTTACTACTGATTAAAATTTTTAAATTATGAGGAGGGAGGGTTAATTGATAATTGGAAAATTTTAAATTATACAGCGGTTAACTACTTATTGAAAACTTAATAAACAATGATTTCTACGAATTGAAAATTGTTTAAAATTATGAGGGGGCCTGGGGTTTAACTACTTTTTGAAAAATGTTTTAAAAAAGGTGTACTAATGATATTACTAATTGTAAAAATTTTTAGAAACTATCAGAGGTTTATAATTTTTAGAAACTATCAGAGGTTTATTACGAATTTTTTAAAAAGTATGAGGGGGGAGCGAGGTTTATTACTAATTGAAAAAATTTTAATAATTATGAGGGGTGTGGTTAACAAATTAAAAAATATTTTAAATTACATTCATAAAGAATAATGCTAATGATAAAAAATTTTAAAATGTGTGAGGGGTGTAACTGATTTTTAAATTGAATTTAATGTGAGGTAAATAATTTAAATAAAAAGCAATTTTAAAAATATTTTGAGGGTCTAAATAATTTAATGGATATGATAGTAATACTATTTAAAGGATATTTATGTAATATATTTTTAAATGGGGAAAGGAGAAAATTAATGAATGATAAAATTTAAAATTTCTGGCTACTTTTATATGGGTTCTTCGTGCTCAAAATCCAAAGTACACGGCAATAAATTAAGAATTGTTTATATCAATTGTGTTTATTAAAGGATTGGATTTAATCATTTTAAACACTTTTTAATTGTAATTTTATACTGTTTATAAGTTTATTTGAAAAACTTTTTATTTTTATGGAGTTCAGTATTTTGATCTCAAATTGTTTACAATTTTTTAAAGTTTTTTTTGAATGGGAAATCATTCTTTAGTCTATTTTATAAATTATATTTGCAAAAATAAACAGATATTATAAAAAAAGTTCAAGTCCAGAAATTGGCCTTTAGTCCATAAATTGGACTATTTAATAAAATCCGTTTTAGTTAAATTAATTTCATTTTAATCTGATTATTATCTTTGTTTTATTTTTTAAATATATTATAATATTAAAATAATTTAACAACATTAATTATAATAATTAATTTATTAAAAAATATTATTAAAATTAAAACTATTTTATTGAATTGAAAATTATTTTAGTAAGATTAATAATTAAACTTTTAAATAATGCATTTTAATTCAATTTTAAATTAGTAATTTTACAATTCTTAAAAATTTAGATATTTAATTTTTAACATAAATTTTTAAATAACATTTCAAAATCTTTACTTATATAATTTAAATGAATTTTTTAAATTTTTAAATGAAATTTTAATGTTTATTACAATTTTTATTTATTTTTTTACATCTTTCTTTTTAACATTTAAATTGAATTTTTTATAGTTTTTTAATTAAATTTTTAATTTACTAAAAATTTTAATTTTAAATAATTTTTTAGAATTTGAAATAAGTTTTTAAGTTTTTTTTGTTAAGATATTTTTGTATAATTTTTACTACTTAATTCTTAAATCAATTTTATAAAATAATCTAAGATTAATTTTATATCTAATAGTAATTTTTTAATTTTTCGAATTAAAATGACTTTTAGAATAATAATATTTTAATTTAAATTATCTAATACGAAATTTTTATTCTTTTTGTAAAAATCTTTATTAATAATTAAAAGTATTGCTTGTTAATTTAATAAATTTTAGTTTATTTTTGAAGAGTTAAATAATTATTAAATAAAAATTTTTTAAAAATTAATAAAAATTTTTAATAATAAATTTTTCTAAAAATTAATAAATTTCTAAAATTAATCAAAAATAAAATTATAAATTAATAAAATTTTAAGTAATTAATTTTTGAAAAATAATTTTTCACTTACGTAATTTTATAAAAAATACTTTTAAATAATTAATTTTTTAAATAAATAATTAAATTTTGAAGAAATAATTATTTTTAAAAATTTAAAAAATAAAATAATTTTAGAAGAAATTAAATTTTTAAAAATTTTTAAAAATAAAATAATAAATTTTTAAAGTTTAAAAATATAAAATAATTAGTTTTTGAAGAAATTAAATTTTTTAAATTTTTAAAAAAATCAAATTTAAAAAATAATTAATTTTTGAAGAATTAAATTTTTAAAATTTAAAAAATAAAATAATTAATTTTTGAAGAAATTAAATTTTTAAAATTTTTAAAAAGCAAATTTAAAATTTTTAAAAAATAAAATAATTAATTTTTGATGAAATTAAATTTTTAAAATTTTAAATATATTTTCACATAATTATATATATAAATATATATTTATATAAATATATATTATTTATATAAATATATATTATATAAATATATATATATAAATATATATTTTTTTATAATTAAAATTTTTAGAATAAATATAGAATTTGTAAAAATTTTCTACAAAAAATTAATTAGTTAAAAAATATATATCTTTTTAAAAATTTTTCAATAAATGAATAGTTTTTAAAAAAGACAATTTTTGAAGGAACAAATGAAAGGAAAAGAGAAAACAAATAAATAAAGTTTTTAAACAATTTTTAAATAAATAAATGAAACAAAAAGGAAAAAATAAAAGGGAAAAGGATGGATAATTATAAACAAATTTTTTATTTAAAGTTTAAAAGTCACTAAAAGCTAAAAATTGTACAATAAATATAAATGATTAGGGTTAAGAAAAAAAGAAAATTCTGATATTTAATCAGTATTGTTTATTTCTCAATTTTGGCTTTTAGCGACTTTTAAACTTTAAATAAAAAATTTGTTTATAATTATCCATCCTTTTCCCTTTTATTTTTTCCTTTTTGTTTCATTTATTTATTTAAAAATTGTTTAAAAACTTTATTTATTTGTTTTCTCTTTTCCTTTCACATCTTCCTTCAAAAATCGTCTTTTTTAAAAACTATTCATTTATTGAAAAATTTTTAAAAAGATATATATTTTTTAACTAATTAATTTTTTGTAGAAAATTTTTACAAATTCTATATTTATTCTAAAAATTTTAATTATAAAAAAATATATATTTATTTGCTTTAAGAATTATGTGAAAATATATTTAAAATTTAATTTAATTTCATCAAAAATTAATTATTTTATTTTTTAAAAATTTTAAATTTGCTTTGAAAATTAATTAAATGTATTAAATACTGTTGGTAAATTTTTCCTGTTTAAAAGGGGTATTATTTTTTATTTATATTAAAATATTATCTATGATTTAACTACGTCTGTACTGCTTTGTAAATGTGCCATCCCGTCCGATCTGGCAAGTTAGGCAACGTTGGCTTTAAAAACGTCCTTACTCCTTTTGATTTTGTTTGAAAATTTTAGTTTTTATATTGGGGGTTTTATATCATTTTTTAAAAATGATATAAAAGTCCTATATATACTACTCATGCATACTATTTAATTTGCTCAATTAGCCTTTAGTTGAAAACCTTTTACCCTCTGCGGAGGCCACAAAAATACAGAAAATTCACATCTACTCTATAAACAATAGAATCAAAGACAATTTAAAGGAAACTTTTAGTATTTTCTTGATCTAGATTTTCTTGCCTTGATTTTCTGGTTTCAAATTTGACTAAAGGCTATGAAATTTTTTTATATAAAAGAACGTAATAAATTAACTAAAAATCCGGGCTTAAGAATTAGAGGGAAAAAATAAAATGGGACTTAAATTTTTTTTCGAATAAATTTTTTTCTTTACGAAACAAAACGAAATTAAAATGGAAAGGAGCGAGTTTTGTTTCGTAAAGAAAAAAATTTATTCGAAAAAAAATTTAAGTCCCATTTTAATAGTTTGGCTAAAAATGCAAAGAATAAATAAAAAATAAATTTAAAGACAAAAATTGATTGCATTATAGCAGTTCTTATATCATACTCGGGATTTATAAAGCCTGTGTTCATTTTGTAGTTAATCTATTAAAATTCTTGTTCTAATTTGGAATTCTATATTAGAGTTCATTCGATTAAATAGTAAATAAATTTAGAAATATAAAAAATAACATAATTAAGATAAATTTCTAACATTTAAATAAATTTAGATTAAATAAGTTTTATTATAACAAAATAAGTATTTTTTGTATGATTTATTATAAAAATATTTTTATTATACACATATTATACATATATGTACATTTTTAATTATTTTCTTATTAAGAACTCATGTATATTGAAAATTTTATTTAAATTTTTGGTTGAATTATCTTTTTTCTTAAAATTCTATGTAATATTTGCAATCTCAATACAGATTAGCTTGAGTATTTTTATTATACGTTTTATCTCATAATGTTCTTTTACAGAAAAATCTTTTAGTCCGCGAATTATTTTTTATCTTTTAAGGGAAGCAATTCTAGTAATGATGGAAAAACTACTACTACCACAAATTCTTTTAATAGCAAGGACACAACCCCCTTGCGTTCGATTTCATTGGAATGTAAAGTTGAAAACAAGTCTGGTGTTGTTACACGCAAGCATGCGAAAGAGAACAATGAAAATGCAGGTTTTTAATTTTAAAATTTTTTGAAAATTTTTTTCTTTTAAAAGTGTTACTACTATATTACCATTATTAAAGTATTGATCGATTAGAACAAGAGGGCTCTGAAGAGACCGATTATTGGGCGAGAGAAGTCAGAGAGAAATTTTTTTCCCTGCCCATATAACCGGTCTCTTCAGGCTCTCTTGTTCTAATCGATCAATACTTTGTAAACCCAATCCTATAGGGGGTTGCGGGGTTTGAATGTAGTGCGGTGGATAAGTAAAGTGAGGGCGATTCTGAAGCGATTCTGAGGGCGATTCTGAGGGTGATTCTGAAGCGATTCTGAGAGTGATTCTGAAGCGATTCTGAAGTCGATTCTGAGGGTGATGCAGAAGCGATTCAGGGGGGGGGGGATTCTGAAGCGATTCTGAGGGCGATTCTGAAGGCTGAATCCAAAAGGTATCGAATGTATCATTCCAGCTGTGATGCGGGGGTGGGTGAAGCCTGAAGCGGGGGCCGAGTCGAGTTGGGGCCGGCGGTCAATAAATCGATAATTTATTTTTAAAAACCTTTGGCTCTCAACCTGACCGCACTCAAACAACTATTTACAATGGGTTTTTTTCTAAAACCAATTCAGTGCACTATTTTTTTTAATTCGCTAGGCGACCCGCTCAATTGGGAATGAAAAGTGTGTTTTACTTCGACACAAGGTCTCTAAAGGTATCTCGCTAATATTTTTTGCAATGTTGGATCCTTCAGCAGAAGTTATGAATCCTAATTTACGAAGAACTCGAAGGAGTAAGATCCAACATATTAAAATCATAGGGAGAATAATGAAATGAAGTAGTAGTAATAAAGGTATCCCATAAGCTACAGTGGGATCCAAAGCATTATCTTGTAAATTTGTGCTAGCAATTTTTAAAAATTCAAATGTTGTATTCTGGGTAGTGGTGGAAATGTTGCGCATTTGTAAATTCAAAATATTTTATATTATCATTATTTATACAATTTTTTAACCTAGGTTTGAATCCGTAACTATATGTCGATTGTAATCAATCATAATCATTTGATCGAATTCGCCTAAAATAATCATTTCAACACCTCCTGCAGGAATAGGAGTATTAAATTCTAAACGAACACTAGTAGTTCCACTTTTGAGAAGCTCAAAACCACAAGAGTCATCAAGTGTCGATGTCAAAGGTATTACAAAGAAGGTCCATCCATCTTTAAATCGTGGCATTGAAATATCAATGGAACGATCTGAGTTAGCCATTCCAAGAGCTTCATACATGTCGACGAAAGCTCTAACAAATAAGTCTTGAGCAAACTTTAGCTTGTAGGCGACCATAGGATAAATATGCCCGCCAGTATGAACAGAGATATCCCTAATATCAAAAGGTTTGAAATTGAATGGTGAAAGAGCAATGTCACCATTAAAGGCCTTATTTGAAACTAAGGCGACTGTAATGCGTCGCGGTATAGCTGAGCTGAAGGCATTATACTCAATTTCAGTTCGTCCTGAAGTAAGATACGTAGATTTCATTTCAGTTCGGCGAACAGCATACGTAGCAGGCTTAGATTCAAGAGTTTTATAAATGTTCATATTAAGTGATGGTTGCACTTCAACCATCTTCGAAAATAATTTAACGTCGTGAACATAAAGTCTATATTGATTATTATCGCCTTCTTTGATATTTTGTAATATGAAAGCATCCTTACTTTTGTAAATGCTAAAGTGAATATCTAAATTATTAAGGAGAAATAATTCTTGATTTCCCAAATCAAATTCTAGGCGCGAAAGGAATTGTGAGCGTTTACCGTTTGCAAAAATAGAGCAACGATTTTTGAAACCATCATCTGCAGGATCATCATGCTTTTCGCTTCTATAATATCCAATAGATGCAAGAAAATGCGATTTAACTTGTCTGGAAATGACAACTCATTAGTAATATATGCTTTGTAAGGATAAAGAGTACCACTATCGTAAACTTCAGTATTACCAACAGTTACCTTCAACTGCTGAACAAATGTTTGACCAATACCTTGAATCGATCCGATATTATTATCTGTAGCTTCAATATCTACCCATTTACCATTGGTTCCTAACTTTTCAATTGATAATTCAAGGTAAAGATATGTTCGAGACAAGTCAGTCCAAAGATTATCACTAAACAATCGAAACAAATACGGGGAATCTTGTGTTATTGTACTAAGAGGGAGAATTTCTCTAAAAAATGATCGGACAACAGAAACGTTTGTAGGAGGTACAGAAAAAATACTTAATGCACTATTCAGTGCCAACGGGCTGTTTTCAGAAATTTGTTTTGGGCAACTCATTTTAGTATGTTCCTAACGTGTCTACTCGTAATCGTTTTTGGGGGCGGGATTTTTTATTAGATTTTTTAGAATTTTTCTTTTTGAAATTAGGAAGGAAATTTGGAGGGCCGATTCGAGAATATGGATGTTTATTTATAGTTTTTGATTTAAGATCTGGTATTGCGTCATTCATTTGCCCGATGGCAGGAGACTTTTCTATATTCTTGTATCGTTTAAAATCAAAACCTTTTCCACTTTGTTTATCAACATTTTCAGCTGCTTTTTGAAGTAAATTTTTCAAGCCTGATTTACCTTCAGTTACAAGAGATTCCTTAAGATTTTTTCCCTCTAAGACATTGCTTAAAACTCGATTACCGGATTCTAAACCCTGTCTTCCAATAGCGCTACCAATTTCTTTACCAATCGGAATTAAATAACGAAGAAAGCTTCTAAACACTGACCCCAATCCATTACCTCGTTGGTAAGGAACGCCACGAAAAACATTATAGCCGCCCCATTGATTTGGGGTTTCAGTTAACGTTGGCCAGTTTATATTCGCAGGATCAAAATCAATGTGCATTTTTTATGTTATAATTATATTATTAAAGTCATCTATTTATATTAAATATCTGAGTACTAATAAACTCAGATACAAATTTATCGGCATTAATTCCTTTTAGTAATGATATGATTTTATTCATTGAAAAACCTAAGCAGCGCATATAAAGAAATAAGATAACATGATTCCCGCATGTACTAGAAAATGGTTGTTGTAACATAACAGAATTAAATTGAACATTGGTAAACTTATTTAAATAATTTCTAATATGATAACTTATCGGCGGCCAAATACCTAACGAGTCATAGTATTCAATACTATTAGTTGAATTGCAAAATAATGCTATCCAATGTGTTCCAGATAAATTGCTCGGATCTGTGTTAACTACAACACAGAACGGAAAAAAGTTACTCCTATAAGGAATACAGTCTGAAGCAAAACATCCTACATAAAATCTTTTTGTAACAATATTTCTTTTTAATATTTTATCAATTTGAAGGTTATTCATTGTTAAAAATATGTAGCCTTTTTAAAATGTAATGTTAATGTACATGTTCCATATTGGAACGGCATTAACGTCCCAGCAGAAGTTCTAATTTCAATAAAAATTTCAGAAAATTCTTTTACAAGTAATTTATGGTATTGAACACATAAAAATTGTTCTTCAATTATTTCATCTTGTTTACCTCTAATTATTACAATTCTAAGCACTGCCAATCAAGAGTACAAAACTCTCGATTTTAAAGTACATAGGGACTAAATTTCCAAATTTAAAGTACACTTCAATTTAAATTCTATAATATTTATTCGTGCTCAAATCTTTTATATTTCTCTCCTAAATGAATTTTTTCTAATAATTTCTTGCTTCCACTGCGCATTTTGTGCATTTCAATGCATGACATGTCAAAATTCGCTGAGCCAGATTTCTTCCATTTTTTGTGCCGCAGGCGAAAAAATTTTTTGAAATTTGGAGCCCAAGAAGCCAGATTCTTTTTTTTCAGCGCCGCAGGCGGAAATTTTGAGAATTTTAGAGGCCGTAGGCCAAAAAATTCACTTTTTTTGCCCAATCCCTTCCGCAATTTCATTTTCATTCTAAAATGTTGATTTTAGAGTACACTACATTCATATAAAGTACGAATCGAATATTCTGATACGATTCCTTTTCGGTTATAAACGGTTTTCTGTCACTTGTATTTGGTTCCGGTTTTTGGGTAGACGAGACCGGTTTATGTTGACTAATTATGCCATTTTAGCATTTTGGTTCAATTCAAACTCTTATGCTGAATATTATTTATATACAATGCCAAAATTTTGAAAATTCTGGAGCACGAAGAATATCCAAAAATGTGTTTTTATAAACCAAACCTGTCTGGTTTTGGTCCCATTTCGTATAACTTTATGTATACAACTTTAATTTAATTCTATAATTTTCAATGATCTTCACCTGGAGCTCGCAGCAAACATTTTGTCGCTCATAGTCTGAGCTTTCTTCCAAATAAAATTTTTTGCTAATAAATATAAATGAAGCTAAGTATTGGAAAGCATGTTGAAAAAAGGAAAATGCGCAGGATAAAATTTTTTACAAAACATTCCCATTTAAATTATTTTCTTCATAGTCAGAGGAAAAACTTCAGCGCTCGTCATTGTTTACTAAAATATAGAGGCAATTCAAATTCGTACCTGAACTTTCAAAGAATTACCTTATTACCGACAATTGTGGCCTTACTGAGAATATTATTAAAGTTTATATATAAAAACAATTTTTTAATTAAAGACAAAGTGTGGGATAATTTTTAGAAAAATTTTCAAAAATATTTAGCACAAACAAAAAATGTTGAATTTGTAATGATAAAATATATAAACAATTTCTTTTCTCAAAAAACATTTTTTACAAAATGAAAAATATTATTGTCTGGTAGAGTACATTAGCTATTCAGTATAAAAGCAGTAAAATGTCAGTTTGTTTGTTATTGTGGTTAAAAACTTTCGTCTAACATTTTTTCCCTCGGAAGTGATAATTTTAATTACCTTTTTAATGCTAATCCAGCCTAGTAGAAATTCGATGTTTCATTGGGAAGGAGTCATAAGACATCAGTCCTAAGTAGACAGTCATAAGTAGACCGGTTGTATCCAAACTTACATTAAATCATATAAGCTATTAATTAAACAAATAAATTTATTAAATTATTTTTAATTAATTCTTTTCAAGTCTTAATCAATTTTTGCCATTCAATAATGTCTAGGAGTCTGGCATTCACGCGATACCATTCACAAGTCTTCATTCTTTAGTGAAAACCCGACCCCAAACCCAGACCTGCCCTCCCCGGCAAACCCCGATCCCCAACATACCCGTCCCCGAAGGGTCGGGTTGCTACAGTAATTAATATGGTTGTTCAATAACGGGGTACGCACGGTTTTCGGTTTTGAGTTTTAGACAAATACTGGTTTTATTTTGTGGGGTTTTCACTAAAATCACTCATTTTCAAAAGTTTTCGGTTTTTTAAATTTTGTAAAAACAGTAAATTTTTGGCAAAAAAAATATAAAAAAAGGGCATTGCTTTTTTCCATCTCGAATGCTTATCTTTTTTAGTGTGACTAAAAAAATTTTCAATTTAATAGCATTTAAAAAAATTTTTTTAATGGAATATATTTTGTGGAATCGTCATGAATTTGACATTATTTATAATTGTACAGGAATTAATGTAGATGATGTTCCTATTGAAAAAAGAAGATATCCCATAACTGCAATTATTTGTATAATACTTGGATTTATATATTATGTAGATTTTTTGAATTAAAAATTTTTCTAAAAATTCTGAATTTAAGCCTTTATATTTCCCTTGTCTCTACTCTTTTTGGAAAAATAGAAACAAAAATCCTTGCTATTTGCTATTAATTAATCTCTCAATTTTGGATATTTGTATACTTTGGATACCAACTTTTGCATTCGGAATTCTCAGTTTAAATGGTGTTGTCTATTGTTCTTCACCAATATTCACCTACTTTGTTGGTTGTGTTTGTGCATGTAAGTGCTTAAAATGAGGGGTAATAGATTAAATAACAACACAAACATACAAGTAGGTTTAGCAGTTCCTTGAAAATTTCTGATTATACAAAACTGAAATTTTAAATAAATGGTATTCACGGTATGTTAATCAAAAATGAATTTTTTATTATTAGAAACAGTGACCCTTTTAACTCAGCTGCGTGGTTCTCCTCTGTTTGACCCTTCCTGCCCATTTCCTCCCCTTTTTCTACATGCTCCTGTTTGTAATTTGGAAAGGGTCACTCATCCTGATTAAAAAACAAATTTAAATATTTTTAAAATTTTTTAGGTTTCCCACCAGTAATTTACTTAACCTTAAACAAAACTGTTCGGACTGACACAAAAATTTTACTTGGAAAATTTATTAGTTTATTAAAGAAAAATCAAAATCAAGTTTCAACTATGTATTGACGGCCTTCCCGATGAAGTAAATATGTTGTGATTTTTAATGAAAAAGTAAAAATAAAATATACTGATATACTCGTTATTGTCGATTATCTAACCACTATCTAACCACTATTTGATATTTTTTATTTTATTATTTTATCTAACCACTATTTGATATCTTTTCCATTTTGTAGATTATTTCCTAATTTTTTATATGAAAAGTTTGCGATTTTCTGTGGTTTACTTGATAAAAATCTGTTTATTTTTAATTTATCCCCAAGAAACTTCCTTTAAAATATTTTTGAAACAATGTTGTAAAAGAATAATTTAATTTCAAAAGTATGCTACACTTTTATCTCTCTAGGGATTAGAGATCGGTCTGGATCTGGATCCAGTCTGGATTTTTTCTGGATCTAGAGTTTTTTGCCTGAGGCGCTACCATTTATCGAGGGATATGGTAGATTTATCGACCAAATTCCTCAACCTTTCGTCAAAGAACCATTCGTCAGTAAGGCGTTATTTTTCGGAGCAGTTCATTTCAGTCCGCATGGTTCATTCATCATTTTATATACCGCGGTTCAGTCTCAATGAGAGGATATAGAGGGATTAGAAGTGCGAGGATCAAGAAGGATATCAGAGGATTTGTGAGGTTCAAGAGAATATAAGGGATTCAAGGATTTAAAGGAGACATAGAGGGATTTTGAAGGTTAAGTAAGATACCGGTTGATTTGTAAGGATTAAGATGTCTTGAGATATCTTGAGATATATTGGGATAAAGAGGGATATCTGGGGATTTTGAGAGAAATATGGTGATTTAAGTGAATAAGCGGGTTATCGGTGGATTAACTTTGATATAAAGGGATTTAAAGTTTTTAAGATGGATATTGGTGATTTGTGGATTAGTAGTATATCAACGGATTTTGGGCGATTAAGTGTGTTAATTTATTGATTTTTACGTCCATATACTTAATAAGCGTTAAACTCTAGTGTTATAAAAGATCATGTCAGATAATAGAAAGTTTTAATTAAAAAATGTCCATCGCATATATATGGCCTGACTTCTATAACTGCTGTGGCTTCATCTGTTGTTCTGGTCGTGCAAGCCCCATTGCAGCCTACAAGTCAGATAATAGAAAAAAAAATTTGAACCCCAATATTTTTAGTAAAAGAATTTAACAGAATAAAAAATTATTTTAAAGAACAAAAAAATTTGAAAATGGCTAAATATTATTAAGTTCATTTTCTAAATTTAAAAGTTATTCGGTTAAATTTTTTAAGGAAGAATTTTTTACCCAAAAGTTGGACCCCAATATTTTTAGTAAAAGAATTTAACCGAATAAAAAATTTTTTTAAAGAACAAAAAAATTTGAAAATGGCTAAATATTATTAAGTTCATTTTCTTAATTTAAAAATTATTCGGTTAAATTTTTTAAGGAAGAATTTTTTACCCAAAAGTTGGACCCAAATATTTTTAGTAAAAGAATTTAACCGAATAAAAAAATTTTTTAAAGAACAAAAAAATTTGAAAATGGCTAAATATTATTAAGTTCATTTTCTAAATTTAAAAGTTATTCGGTTAAATTTTTTAAGGAAGAATTTTTTACCCAAAAGTTGGACCCCAATATTTTTAGTAAAAGAATTTAACCGAATAAAAAATTTTTTAAAGAACAAAAAAATTTGAAAATGGCTAAATATTATTAAGTTCATTTTCTTAATTTAAAAATTATTCGGTTAAATTTTTTAAGGAAGAATTTTTTACCCAAAAGTTGGACCCAAATATTTTTAGTAAAAGAATTTAACCGAATAAAAAAATTTTTTAAGGAACAAAAAAATTTGAAAATGGCTAAATATTATTAAGTTCATTTTCTTAATTTAAAAATTATTCGGTTAAATTTTTTAAGAAAGAATTTTTTACCCAAAAGTTGGACCCGAATATTTTTAGTAAAAGAATTTAACCGAATAAAAAATTATTTTAAAGAACAAAAAAATTTGAAAATGGCTAAATATTATTAAGTTCATTTTCTAAATTTAAAAGTTATTCGGTTAAATTTTTTAAGGAAGAATTTTTTACCCAAAAGTTGGACCCCAATATTTTTAGTAAAAGAATTTAACCGAATAAAAAATTTTTTTAAAGAACAAAAAAATTTGAAAATGGCTAAATATTATTAAGTTCATTTTCTTAATTTAAAAATTATTCGGTTAAATTTTTTAAGGAAGAATTTTTTACCCAAAAGTTGGACCCAAATATTTTTAGTAAAAGAATTTAACCGAATAAAAAAATTTTTTAAAGAACAAAAAAATTTGAAAATGGCTAAATATTATTAAGTTCATTTTCTTAATTTAAAAATTATTCGGTTAAATTTTTTAAGGAAGAATTTTTTACCCAAAAGTTGGACCCAAATATTTTTAGTAAAAGAATTTAACCGAATAAAAAAATTTTTTAAAGAACAAAAAAATTTGAAAATGGCTAAATATTATTAAGTTCATTTTCTTAATTTAAAAATTATTCGGTTAAATTTTTTAAGGAAGAATTTTTTACCCAAAAGTTGGACCCCAATATTTTTAGTAAAAGAATTTAACCGAATAAAAAATTTTTTTAAAGAACAAAAAAATTTGAAAATGGCTAAATATTATTAAGTTCATTTTCTTAATTTTAAAATTATTCGGTTAAATTTTTTAAGGAAGAATTTTTTACCCAAAATTTGGACCCCAATATTTTTAGTAAAAGAATTTACCCGAATAAAAAAATTTTTTAAAGAACAAAAAAATTTGAAAATGGCTAAATATTATTAAGTTCATTTTCTTAATTTAAAAATTATTCGGTTAAATTTTTTAAGAAAGAATTTTTTACCCAAAAGTTGGACTTCAATATTTTTAGTGAAAGAATTTAACCGAATAAAAAAAAACTGAATAATTCTTCGAAAAAATTTTACTACAAAAAAATTTCAGAAAAAAATAAAAATGTTCTAAAAATTTTGAAAAAAAATTTTTCCGAAGAAATTTTAAAATTAAAAAACGAAAAATAATAGTTTATCACTAATAATGTTAATTTCCGTCTTTAAATTTTAGAATTTCTTCGAAAAAATTTTACTACAAAAAAATTTCAGAAAAAATAAAAATGTTCTAAAAATTTAGGGAAAAAATTTTTCCGAAGAAATTTTAAAATTAAAAAACGAAAAATAATAGTTTATCACTAATAATGTTAATTTTCGTCTTTAAATTTTAGAATTTCTTCGAAAAAATTTTACTACAAAAAATTTCAGAAAAAATAAAAATGTTCTAAAAATTTAGGAAAAAATTTTTCCGAAGAAATTTTAAAATTAAAAAACGAAAAATAATAGTTTATCACTAATAATGTTAATTTCCGTCTTTAAATTTTAGAATTTCTTCGAAAAAATTTTACTACAAAAAAATTTCAGAAAAAAATAAAAATGTTCTAAAAATTTTGAAAAAAATTTTTCCGAAGAAATTTTAAAATTAAAAAACGAAAAATAATAGTTTATCACTAATAATGTTAATTTCCGTCTTTAAATTTTAGAATTTCTTCGAAAAAATTTTACTACAAAAAAATTTCAGAAAAAAATAAAAATGTTCTAAAAATTTTGAAAAAAATTTTTCCGAAGAAATTTTAAAATTAAAAAACGAAAAATAATAGTTTATCACTAATAATGTTAATTTCCGTCTTTAAATTTTAGAATTTCTTCGAAAAAATTTTACTACAAAAAAATTTCAGAAAAAAATAAAAATGTTCTAAAAATTTTGAAAAAAAATTTTTCCGAAGAAATTTTAAAATTAAAAAACGAAAAATAATAGTTTATCACTAATAATGTTAATTTCCGTCTTTAAATTTTAGAATTTCTTCGAAAAAATTTTACTACAAAAAAATTTCAGAAAAAATAAAAATGTTCTAAAAATTTAGGGAAAAAATTATTCCGAAGAAATTTTAAAATTAAAAAACGAAAAATAATAGTTTATCACTAATAATGTTAATTTCCGTCTTTAAATTTTAGAATTTCTTCGAAAAAATTTTACTACAAAAAAATTTCAGAAAAAATAAAAATGTTCTAAAAATTTAGGGAAAAAATTATTCCGAAGAAATTTTAAAATTAAAAAACGAAAAATAATAGTTTATCACTAATAATGTTAATTTCCGTCTTTAAATTTTAGAATTTCTTCGAAAAAATTTTACTACAAAAAAATTTCAGAAAAAATAAAAATGTTCTAAAAATTTAGGGAAAAAATTATTCCGAAGAAATTTTAAAATTAAAAAACGAAAAATAATAGTTTATCACTAATAATGTTAATTTCCGTCTTTAAATTTTAGAATTTCTTCGAAAAAATTTTACTACAAAAAAATTTCAGAAAAAATAAAAATGTTCTAAAAATTTAGGGAAAAAATTATTCCGAAGAAATTTTAAAATTAAAAAACGAAAAATAATAGTTTATCACTAATAATGTTAATTTCCGTCTTTAAATTTTAGAATTTCTTCGAAAAAATTTTACTACAAAAAAATTTCAGAAAAAATAAAAATGTTCTAAAAATTTAGGAAAAAATTATTCCGAAGAAATTTTAAAATTAAAAAACGAAAAATAATAGTTTATCACTAATAATGTTAATTTCCGTCTTTAAATTTTAGAATTTCTCGAAAAAATTTTACTACAAAAAAATTTCAGAAAAAAATAAAAATGTTTAAAAATTTAGGGAAAAAATTTTTCCGAAGAAATTTTAAAATTAAAAAACGAAAAATAATAGTTTATCACTAATAATGTTAATTTCCGTCTTTAAATGTTAGAATTTCTTCGAAAAATTTTACTACAAAAAAATTTCAGAAAAAATAAAAATGTTCTAAAAATTTAGGGAAAAATTTTTCCGAAGAAATTTTAAAATTAAAAAACGAAAAATAATAGTTTATCACTAATAATGTTAATTTCCGTCTTTAAATTTTAGAATTTCTTCGAAAAAATTTTACTACAAAAAAATTTCAGAAAAAATAAAAATGTTCTAAAAATTTAGGGAAAAAATTTTTCCGAAGAAATTTTAAAATTAAAAAACGAAAAATAATAGTTTATCACTAATAATGTTAATTTCCGTCTTTAAATTTTAGAATTTCTTCGAAAAAATTTTACTACAAAAAAATTTCAGAAAAAAATAAAAATGTTCTAAAAATTTTGAAAAAAAATTTTCCGAAGAAATTTTAAAATTAAAAAACGAAAAATAATAGTTTATCACTAATAATGTTAATTTCCGTCTTTAAATTTTAGAATTTCTTCGAAAAAATTTTACTACAAAAAAATTTCAGAAAAAAATAAAAATGTTCTAAAAATTTTGAAAAAAAATTTTTCCGAAGAAATTTTAAAATTAAAAAACGAAAAATAATAGTTTATCACTAATAATGTTAATTTCCGTCTTTAAATTTTAGAATTTCTTCGAAAAAATTTTACTACAAAAAAATTTCAGAAAAAAATAAAAATGTTCTAAAAATTTTGAAAAAAATTTTTCCGAAGAAATTTTAAAATTAAAAAACGAAAAATAATAGTTTATCACTAATAATGTTAATTTCCGTCTTTAAATTTTAGAATTTCTTCGAAAAAATTTTACTACAAAAAAATTTCAGAAAAAATAAAAATGTTCTAAAAATTTAGGGAAAAAATTATTCCGAAGAAATTTTAAAATTAAAAAACGAAAAATAATAGTTTATCACTAATAATGTTAATTTCCGTCTTTAAATTTTAGAATTTCTTCGAAAAAATTTTACTACAAAAAAATTTCAGAAAAAAATAAAAATGTTCTAAAAATTTTGAAAAAAAATTATTCCGAAGAAATTTTAAAATTAAAAAACGAAAAATAATAGTTTATCACTAATAATGTTAATTTCCGTCTTTAAATTTTAGAATTTCTTCGAAAAAATTTTACTACAAAAAAATTTCAGAAAAAATAAAAATGTTCTAAAAATTTAGGGAAAAAATTATTCCGAAGAAATTTTAAAATTAAAAAACGAAAAATAATAGTTTATCACTAATAATGTTAATTTCCGTCTTTAAATTTTAGAATTTCTTCGAAAAAATTTTACTACAAAAAAATTTCAGAAAAAATAAAAATGTTCTAAAAATTTAGGGAAAAAATTATTCCGAAGAAATTTTAAAATTAAAAAACGAAAAATAATAGTTTATCACTAATAATGTTAATTTCCGTCTTTAAATTTTAGAATTTCTTCGAAAAAATTTTACTACAAAAAAATTTCAGAAAAAAATAAAAATGTTCTAAAAATTTTGAAAAAAATTTTCCGAAGAAATTTTAAAATTAAAAAACGAAAAATAATAGTTTATCACTAATAATGTTAATTTCCGTCTTTAAATTTTAGAATTTCTTCGAAAAAATTTTACTACAAAAAAATTTCAGAAAAAATAAAAATGTTCTAAAAATTTAGGGAAAAAATTATTCCGAAGAAATTTTAAAATTAAAAAACGAAAAATAATAGTTTATCACTAATAATGTTAATTTCCGTCTTTAAATTTTAGAATTTCTTCGAAAAAATTTTACTACAAAAAAATTTCAGAAAAAAATAAAAATGTTCTAAAAATTTTGAAAAAAAATTTTTCCGAAGAAATTTTAAAATTAAAAAACGAAAAATAATAGTTTATCACTAATAATGTTAATTTCCGTCTTTAAATTTTAGAATTTCTTCGAAAAAATTTTACTACAAAAAAATTTCAGAAAAAATAAAAATGTTCTAAAAATTTAGGGAAAAAATTATTCCGAAGAAATTTTAAAATTAAAAAACGAAAAATAATAGTTTATCACTAATAATGTTAATTTCCGTCTTTAAATTTTAGAATTTCTTCGAAAAAATTTTACTACAAAAAAATTTCAGAAAAAAATAAAAATGTTCTAAAAATTTTGAAAAAAAATTTTTCCGAAGAAATTTTAAAATTAAAAAACGAAAAATAATAGTTTATCACTAATAATGTTAATTTCCGTCTTTAAATTTTAGAATTTCTTCGAAAAAATTTTACTACAAAAAAATTTCAGAAAAAATAAAAATGTTCTAAAAATTTAGGGAAAAAATTATTCCGAAGAAATTTTAAAATTAAAAAACGAAAAATAATAGTTTATCACTAATAATGTTAATTTCCGTCTTTAAATTTTAGAATTTCTTCGAAAAATTTTACTACAAAAAAATTTCAGAAAAAATAAAAATGTTCTAAAAATTTAGGGAAAAAATTATTCCGAAGAAATTTTAAAATTAAAAAACGAAAAATAATAGTTTATCACTAATAATGTTAATTTCCGTCTTTAAATTTTAGAATTTCTTCGAAAAAATTTTACTACAAAAAAATTTCAGAAAAAAATAAAAATGTTCTAAAAATTTTGAAAAAAAATTTTTCCGAAGAAATTTTAAAATTAAAAAACGAAAAATAATAGTTTATCACTAATAATGTTAATTTCCGTCTTTAAATTTTAGAATTTCTTCGAAAAAATTTTACTACAAAAAAATTTCAGAAAAAATAAAAATGTTCTAAAAATTTAGGGAAAAAATTATTCCGAAGAAATTTTAAAATTAAAAAACGAAAAATAATAGTTTATCACTAATAATGTTAATTTCCGTCTTTAAATTTTAGAATTTCTTCGAAAAAATTTTACTACAAAAAAATTTCAGAAAAAAATAAAAATGTTCTAAAAATTTTGAAAAAAAATTTTTCCGAAGAAATTTTAAAATTAAAAAACGAAAAATAATAGTTTATCACTAATAATGTTAATTTCCGTCTTTAAATTTTAGAATTTCTTCGAAAAAATTTTACTACAAAAAAATTTCAGAAAAAATAAAAATGTTCTAAAAATTTAGGGAAAAAATTATTCCGAAGAAATTTTAAAATTAAAAAACGAAAAATAATAGTTTATCACTAATAATGTTAATTTCCGTCTTTAAATTTTAGAATTTCTTCGAAAAAATTTTACTACAAAAAAATTTCAGAAAAAATAAAAATGTTCTAAAAATTTAGGGAAAAAATTATTCCGAAGAAATTTTAAAATTAAAAAACGAAAAATAATAGTTTATCACTAATAATGTTAATTTCCGTCTTTAAATTTTAGAATTTCTTCGAAAAATTTTACTACAAAAAAATTTCAGAAAAAATAAAAATGTTCTAAAAATTTAGGGAAAAAATTATTCCGAAGAAATTTTAAAATTAAAAAACGAAAAATAATAGTTTATCACTAATAATGTTAATTTCCGTCTTTAAATTTTAGAATTTCTTCGAAAAAATTTTACTACAAAAAAATTTCAAAAAAAATAAAAATGTTCTAAAAATTTAGGGAAAAAATTATTCCGAAGAAATTTTAAAATTAAAAAACGAAAAATAATAGTTTATCACTAATAATGTTAATTTCCGTCTTTAAATTTTAGAATTTCTTCGAAAAAATTTTACTACAAAAAAATTTCAGAAAAAAAAAAAAGGCGCTAAAAAATAAAGGAAAGAACTATTCCGAAGACATATTAAAAAAAAAAAACGAAAAATAATAGTTTATCACTAATAATGTTAATTTCCGTCTTTAAATTTTAGAATTTCTTCGAAAAAATTTTACTACAAAAAAATTTCAGAAAAAAATAAAAATGTTCTAAAAATTTTGAAAAAAAATTTTTCCGAAGAAATTTTAAAATTAAAAAACGAAAAATAATAGTTTATCACTAATAATGTTAATTTCCGTCTTTAAATTTTAGAATTTCTTCGAAAAAATTTTACTACAAAAAAATTTCAGAAAAAATAAAAATGTTCTAAAAATTTAGGGAAAAAATTATTCCGAAGAAATTTTAAAATTAAAAAACGAAAAATAATAGTTTATCACTAATAATGTTAATTTCCGTCTTTAAATTTTAGAATTTCTTCGAAAAAATTTTACTACAAAAAAATTTCAGAAAAAATAAAAATGTTCTAAAAATTTAGGGAAAAATTATTCCGAAGAAATTTTAAAATTAAAAAACGAAAAATAATAGTTTATCACTAATAATGTTAATTTCCGTCTTTAAATTTTAGAATTTCTTCGAAAAAATTTTACTACAAAAAAATTTCAGAAAAAAATAAAAATGTTCTAAAAATTTTGAAAAAAAATTATTCCGAAGAAATTTTAAAATTAAAAAACGAAAAATAATAGTTTATCACTAATAATGTTAATTTCCGTCTTTAAATTTTAGAATTTCTTCGAAAAAATTTTACTACAAAAAAATTTCAGAAAAAATAAAAATGTTCTAAAAATTTAGGGAAAAAATTATTCCGAAGAAATTTTAAAATTAAAAAACGAAAAATAATAGTTTATCACTAATAATGTTAATTTCCGTCTTTAAATTTTAGAATTTCTTCGAAAAAATTTTACTACAAAAAAATTTCAGAAAAAATAAAAATGTTCTAAAAATTTAGGGAAAAAATTATTCCGAAGAAATTTTAAAATTAAAAAACGAAAAATAATAGTTTATCACTAATAATGTTAATTTCCGTCTTTAAATTTTAGAATTTCTTCGAAAAAATTTTACTACAAAAAAATTTCAGAAAAAATAAAAATGTTCTAAAAATTTAGGGAAAAAATTATTCCGAAGAAATTTTAAAATTAAAAAACGAAAAATAATAGTTTATCACTAATAATGTTAATTTCCGTCTTTAAATTTTAGAATTTCTTCGAAAAAATTTTACTACAAAAAAATTTCAGAAAAAATAAAAATGTTCTAAAAATTTATGGAAAAAATTATTCCGAAGAAATTTTAAAATTAAAAAACGAAAAATAATAGTTTATCACTAATAATGTTAATTTCCGTCTTTAAATTTTAGAATTTCTTCGAAAAAATTTTACTACAAAAAAATTTCAGAAAAAATAAAAATGTTCTAAAAATTTAGGGAAAAAATTATTCCGAAGAAATTTTAAAATTAAAAAACGAAAAATAATAGTTTATCACTAATAATGTTAATTTCCGTCTTTAAATTTTAGAATTTCTTCGAAAAAATTTTACTACAAAAAAATTTCAGAAAAAATAAAAATGTTCTAAAAATTTAGGGAAAAAATTATTCCGAAGAAATTTTAAAATTAAAAAACGAAAAATAATAGTTTATCACTAATAATGTTAATTTCCGTCTTTAAATTTTAGAATTTCTTCGAAAAAATTTTACTACAAAAAAATTTCAGAAAAAATAAAAATGTTCTAAAAATTTAGGGAAAAAATTATTCCGAAGAAATTTTAAAATTAAAAAACGAAAAATAATAGTTTATCACTAATAATGTTAATTTCCGTCTTTAAGTTTTAGAATTTCTTCGAAAAAATTTTACTACAAAAAAATTTCAGAAAAAATAAAAATGTTCTAAAAATTTAGGGAAAAAATTATTCCGAAGAAATTTTAAAATTAAAAAACGAAAAATAATAGTTTATCACTAATAATGTTAATTTCCGTCTTTAAATTTTAGAATTTCTTCGAAAAATTTTACTACAAAAAAATTTCAGAAAAAAATAAAAATGTTCTAAAAATTTTGAAAAAAATTTTTCCGAAGAAATTTTAAAATTAAAAAACGAAAAATAATAGTTTATCACTAATAATGTTAATTTCCGTCTTTAAATTTTAGAATTTCTTCGAAAAATTTTACTACAAAAAAATTTCAGAAAAAATAAAAATGTTCTAAAAATTTAGGGAAAAAATTATTCCGAAGAAATTTTAAAATTAAAAAACGAAAAATAATAGTTTATCACTAATAATGTTAATTTCCGTCTTTAAATTTTAGAATTTCTTCGAAAAAATTTTACTACAAAAAAATTTCAGAAAAAATAAAAATGTTCTAAAAATTTAGGGAAAAATTATTCCGAAGAAATTTTAAAATTAAAAAACGAAAAATAATAGTTTATCACTAATAATGTTAATTTCCGTCTTTAAATTTTAGAATTTCTTCGAAAAAATTTTACTACAAAAAAATTTCAGAAAAAAATAAAAATGTTCTAAAAATTTTGAAAAAAATTTTTCCGAAGAAATTTTAAAATTAAAAAACGAAAAATAATAGTTTATCACTAATAATGTTAATTTCCGTCTTTAAATTTTAGAATTTCTTCGAAAAAATTTTACTACAAAAAAATTTCAGAAAAAATAAAAATGTTCTAAAAATTTAGGGAAAAAATTATTCCGAAGAAATTTTAAAATTAAAAAACGAAAAATACGAGTTTATCACTAATAATGTTTATTTCCGTCTGTAAATTTTAGAATTTCTTCGAAAAAATTTTACTACAAAAAAATTTCAGAAAAAAATAAAAATGTTCTAAAAATTTTGAAAAAAATTTTTCCGAAGAAATTTTAAAATTAAAAAACGAAAAATAATAGTTTATCACTAATAATGTTAATTTCCGTCTTTAAATTTTAGAATTTCTTCGAAAAAATTTTACTACAAAAAAATTTCAGAAAAAATAAAAATGTTCTAAAAATTTAGGGAAAAAATTATTCCGAAGAAATTTTAAAATTAAAAAACGAAAAATAATAGTTTATCACTAATAATGTTAATTTCCGTCTTTAAATTTTAGAATTTCTTCGAAAAAATTTTACTACAAAAAAATTTCAGAAAAAATAAAAATGTTCTAAAAATTTAGGGAAAAAATTATTCCGAAGAAATTTTAAAATTAAAAAACGAAAAATAATAGTTTATCACTAATAATGTTAATTTCCGTCTTTAAATTTTAGAATTTCTCGAAAAAATTTTACTACAGAAAAATTTCAGAAAAAATAAAAATGTTCTAAAAATTTCCGTCTTTAAATTTTAGAATTTCTTCGAAAAAATTTTACTACAAAAAAATTTCAGAAAAAATAAAAATGTTCTAAAAATTTCCGTCTTTAAATTTTAGAATTTCTTCGAAAAAATTTTACTACAAAAAAATTTCAGAAAAAATAAAAATGTTCTAAAAATTTAGGGAAAAAATTTTTCCGAAGAAATTTTAAAATTAAAAAACGAAAAATAATAGTTTATCACTAATAATGTTAATTTTCGTCTTTAAATTTTAGAATTTCTTCGAAAAAATTTTACTACAAAAAAATTTCAGAAAAAATAAAAATGTTCTAAAAATTTAGGGAAAAAATTTTTCCGAAGAAATTTTAAAATTAAAAAACGAAAAATAATAGTTTATCACTAATAATGTTAATTTTCGTCTTTAAATTTTAGAATTTCTTCGAAAAAATTTTACTACAAAAAAATTTCAGAAAAAATAAAAATGTTCTAAAAATTTAGGGAAAAAATTTTTCCTAAGAAATTTTAAAATTAAAAAACGAAAAATAATAGTTTATCACTAATAATGTTAATTTCCGTCTTTAAATTTTAGAATTTCTTCGAAAAAATTTTACTATAAAAAAATTTCAGAAAAAAATATAAATGTTCTAAAAATTTTGAAAAAAATTTTTCCGAAGAAATTTTAAAATTAAAAAACGAAAAATAATAGTTTATCACTAATAATGTTAATTTTCGTCTTTAAATTTTAGAATTTCTTCGAAAAAATTTTACTACAAAAAAATTTCAGAAAAAATAAAAATGTTCTAAAAATTTAGGGAAAAAATTTTTCCGAAGAAATTTTAAAATTAAAAAACGAAAAATAATAGTTTATCACTAATAATGTTAATTTCCGTCTTTAAATTTTAGAATTTCTTCGAAAAAATTTTACTACAAAAAAATTTCAGAAAAAAATAAAAATGTTCTAAAAATTTTGAAAAAAAATTTTTCCGAAGAAATTTTAAAATTAAAAAACGAAAAATAATAGTTTATCACTAATAATGTTAATTTCCGTCTTTAAATTTTAGAATTTCTTCGAAAAAATTTTACTACAAAAAAATTTCAGAAAAAATAAAAATGTTCTAAAAATTTAGGGAAAAAATTATTCCGAAGAAATTTTAAAATTAAAAAACGAAAAATAATAGTTTATCACTAATAATGTTAATTTCCGTCTTTAAATTTTAGAATTTCTTCGAAAAAATTTTACTATAAAAAAATTTCAGAAAAAAATATAAATGTTCTAAAAATTTTGAAAAAAATTTTTCCGAAGAAATTTTAAAATTAAAAAACGAAAAATAATAGTTTATCACTAATAATGTTAATTTTCGTCTTTAAATTTTAGAATTTCTTCGAAAAAATTTTACTACAAAAAAATTTCAGAAAAAATAAAAATGTTCTAAAAATTTAGGGAAAAAATTTTTCCGAAGAAATTTTAAAATTAAAAAACGAAAAATAATAGTTTATCACTAATAATGTTAACTTCCGTCTTTAAATTTTAGAATTTCTTCGAAAAAATTTTACTATAAAAAAATTTCAGAAAAAAATATAAATGTTCTAAAAATTTTGAAAAAAATTATTCCGAAGAAATTTTAAAATTAAAAAACGAAAAATAATAGTTTATCACTAATAATGTTAATTTTCGTCTTTAAATTTTAGAATTTCTTCGAAAAAATTTTACTACAAAAAAATTTCAGAAAAAATAAAAATGTTCTAAAAATTTAGGGAAAAAATTTTTCCGAAGAAATTTTAAAATTAAAAAACGAAAAATAATAGTTTATCACTAATAATGTTAACTTCCGTCTTTAAATTTTAGAATTTCTTCGAAAAAATTTTACTACAAAAAAATTTCAGAAAAAAATAAAAATGTTCTAAAAATTTTGAAAAAAAATTTTTCCGAAGAAATTTTAAAATTAAAAAACGAAAAATAATAGTTTATCACTAATAATGTTAATTTCCGTCTTTAAATTTTAGAATTTCTTCGAAAAAATTTTACTACAAAAAAATTTCAGAAAAAAATAAAAATGTTCTAAAAATTTTGAAAAAAAATTTTTCCGAAGAAATTTTAAAATTAAAAAACGAAGAATAAATATGGCACTAATAATTTTGACGAGTCTAAATGAAAACAAAATTTAGATTTTTATTATTCACACAATTGACATTATCTGTTTATTTAGGTCGTAGAACTTTTATATCGAATTCGAATACATTACTAGAATAAATATGGCACTAATAATTTTGAAGAGTCTAAATGAAAATAAAATTTAGATTTTTATTATTCACACACAATTGACATTATCTGTTTATTTAGGTCGTAGAACTTTTATATCGAATTCGAATACATTACTAGAATAAATATGGCACTAATAATTTTGACGAGTCTAAATGAAAACAAAATTTAGATTTTTATTATTCACACACAATTGACATTATCTGTTTATTTAGGTCGTAGAACTTTTATATCGAATTCGAATACATTACTAGAATAAATATGGCACTAATAATTTTGACGAGTCTAAATGAAAACAAAATTTAGATTTTTATTATTCACACACAATTGACATTATCTGTTTATTTAGGTCGTAGAACTTTTATATCGAATTCGAATACATTACTAGAATAAATATGGCACTAATAATTTTGACGAGTCTAAATGAAAACAAAATTTAGATTTTTATTATTCACACACAATTGACATTATCTGTTTATTTAGGTCGTAGAACTTTTATATCGAATTCGAATACATTACTAGAATAAATATGGCACTAATAATTTTGACGAGTCTAAATGAAAACAAAATTTAGATTTTTATTATTCACACACAATTGACATTATCTGTTTATTTAGGTCGTAGAACTTTTATATCGAATTCGAATACATTACTAGAATAAATATGGCACTAATAATTTTGAAGAGTCTAAATGAAAATAAAATTTAGATTTTTATTATTCACACACAATTGACATTATCTGTTTATTTAGGTCGTAGAACTTTTATATCGAATTCGAATACATTACTAGAATAAATATGGCACTAATAATTTTGACGAGTCTAAATGAAAACAAAATTTAGATTTTTATTATTCACACACAATTGACATTATCTGTTTATTTAGGTCGTAGAACTTTTATATCGAATTCGAATACATTACTAGAATAAATATGGCACTAATAATTTTGACGAGTCTAAATGAAAACAAAATTTAGATTTTTATTATTCACACACAATTGACATTATCTGTTTATTTAGGTCGTAGAACTTTTATATCGAATTCGAATACATTACTAGAATAAATATGGCACTAATAATTTTGACGAGTCTAAATGAAAACAAAATTTAGATTTTTATTATTCACACACAATTGACATTATCTGTTTATTTAGGTCGTAGAACTTTTATATCGAATTCGAATACATTACTAGAATAAATATGGCACTAATAATTTTGACGAGTCTAAATGAAAACAAAATTTAGATTTTTATTATTCACACACAATTGACATTATCTGTTTATTTAGGTCGTAGAACTTTTATATCGAATTCGAATACATTACTAGAATAAATATGGCACTAATAATTTTGACGAGTCTAAATGAAAACAAAATTTAGATTTTTATTATTCACACACAATTGACATTATCTGTTTATTTAGGTCGTAGAACTTTTATATCGAATTCGAATACATTACTAGAATAAATATGGCACTAATAATTTTGAAGAGTCTAAATGAAAATAAAATTTAGATTTTTATTATTCACACACAATTGACATTATCTGTTTATTTAGGTCGTAGAACTTTTATATCGAATTCGAATACATTACTAGAATAAATATGGCACTAATAATTTTGACGAGTCTAAATGAAAACAAAATTTAGATTTTTATTATTCACACACAATTGACATTATCTGTTTATTTAGGTCGTAGAACTTTTATATCGAATTCGAATACATTACTAGAATAAATATGGCACTAATAATTTTGACGAGTCTAAATGAAAACAAAATTTAGATTTTTATTATTCACACACAATTGACATTATCTGTTTATTTAGGTCGTAGAACTTTTATATCGAATTCGAATACATTACTAGAATAAATATGGCACTAATAATTTTGACGAGTCTAAATGAAAACAAAATTTAGATTTTTATTATTCACACACAATTGACATTATCTGTTTATTTAGGTCGTAGAACTTTTATATCGAATTCGAATACATTACTAGAATAAATATGGCACTAATAATTTTGACGAGTCTAAATGAAAACAAAATTTAGATTTTTATTATTCACACACAATTGACATTATCTGTTTATTTAGGTCGTAGAACTTTTATATCGAATTCGAATACATTACTAGAATAAATATGGCACTAATAATTTTGACGAGTCTAAATGAAAACAAAATTTAGATTTTTATTATTCACACACAATTGACATTATCTGTTTATTTAGGTCGTAGAACTTTTATATCGAATTCGAATACATTACTAGAATAAATATGGCACTAATAATTTTGACGAGTCTAAATGAAAACAAAATTTAGATTTTTATTATTCACACACAATTGACATTATCTGTTTATTTAGGTCGTAGAACTTTTATATCGAATTCGAATACATTACTAGAATAAATATGGCACTAATAATTTTGACGAGTCTAAATGAAAACAAAATTTAGATTTTTATTATTCACACACAATTGACATTATCTGTTTATTTAGGTCGTAGAACTTTTATATCGAATTCGAATACATTACTAGAATAAATATGGCACTAATAATTTTGAAGAGTCTAAATGAAAATAAAATTTAGATTTTTATTATTCACACACAATTGACATTATCTGTTTATTTAGGTCGTAGAACTTTTATATCGAATTCGAATACATTACTAGAATAAATATGGCACTAATAATTTTGACGAGTCTAAATGAAAACAAAATTTAGATTTTTATTATTCACACACAATTGACATTATCTGTTTATTTAGGTCGTAGAACTTTTATATCGAATTCGAATACATTACTAGAATAAATATGGCACTAATAATTTTGACGAGTCTAAATGAAAACAAAATTTAGATTTTTATTATTCACACACAATTGACATTATCTGTTTATTTAGGTCGTAGAACTTTTATATCGAATTCGAATACATTACTAGAATAAATATGGCACTAATAATTTTGAAGAGTCTAAATGAAAATAAAATTTAGATTTTTATTATTCACACACAATTGACATTATCTGTTTATTTAGGTCGTAGAACTTTTATATCGAATTCGAATACATTACTAGAATAAATATGGCACTAATAATTTTGACGAGTCTAAATGAAAACAAAATTTAGATTTTTATTATTCACACACAATTGACATTATCTGTTTATTTAGGTCGTAGAACTTTTATATCGAATTCGAATACATTACTAGAATAAATATGGCACTAATAATTTTGACGAGTCTAAATGAAAACAAAATTTAGATTTTTATTATTCACACACAATTGACATTATCTGTTTATTTAGGTCGTAGAACTTTTATATCGAATTCGAATACATTACTAGAATAAATATGGCACTAATAATTTTGACGAGTCTAAATGAAAACAAAATTTAGATTTTTATTATTCACACACAATTGACATTATCTGTTTATTTAGGTCGTAGAACTTTTATATCGAATTCGAATACATTACTAGAATAAATATGGCACTAATAATTTTGACGAGTCTAAATGAAAACAAAATTTAGATTTTTATTATTCACACACAATTGACATTATCTGTTTATTTAGGTCGTAGAACTTTTATATCGAATTCGAATACATTACTAGAATAAATATGGCACTAATAATTTTGAAGAGTCTAAATGAAAATAAAATTTAGATTTTTATTATTCACACACAATTGACATTATCTGTTTATTTAGGTCGTAGAACTTTTATATCGAATTCGAATACATTACTAGAATAAATATGGCACTAATAATTTTGACGAGTCTAAATGAAAACAAAATTTAGATTTTTATTATTCACACACAATTGACATTATCTGTTTATTTAGGTCGTAGAACTTTTATATCGAATTCGAATACATTACTAGAATAAATATGGCACTAATAATTTTGAAGAGTCTAAATGAAAATAAAATTTAGATTTTTATTATTCACACACAATTGACATTATCTGTTTATTTAGGTCGTAGAACTTTTATATCGAATTCGAATACATTACTAGAATAAATATGGCACTAATAATTTTGACGAGTCTAAATGAAAACAAAATTTAGATTTTTATTATTCACACACAATTGACATTATCTGTTTATTTAGGTCGTAGAACTTTTATATCGAATTCGAATACATTACTAGAATAAATATGGCACTAATAATTTTGAAGAGTCTAAATGAAAATAAAATTTAGATTTTTATTATTCACACACAATTGACATTATCTGTTTATTTAGGTCGTAGAACTTTTATATCGAATTCGAATACATTACTAGAATAAATATGGCACTAATAATTTTGAAGAGTCTAAATGAAAATAAAATTTAGATTTTTATTATTCACACACAATTGACATTATCTGTTTATTTAGGTCGTAGAACTTTTATATCGAATTCGAATACATTACTAGAATAAATATGGCACTAATAATTTTGACGAGTCTAAATGAAAACAAAATTTAGATTTTTATTATTCACACACAATTGACATTATCTGTTTATTTAGGTCGTAGAACTTTTATATCGAATTCGAATACATTACTAGAATAAATATGGCACTAATAATTTTGAAGAGTCTAAATGAAAATAAAATTTAGATTTTTATTATTCACACACAATTGACATTATCTGTTTATTTAGGTCGTAGAACTTTTATATCGAATTCGAATACATTACTAGAATAAATATGGCACTAATAATTTTGACGAGTCTAAATGAAAACAAAATTTAGATTTTTATTATTCACACACAATTGACATTATCTGTTTATTTAGGTCGTAGAACTTTTATATCGAATTCGAATACATTACTAGAATAAATATGGCACTAATAATTTTGAAGAGTCTAAATGAAAATAAAATTTAGATTTTTATTATTCACACACAATTGACATTATCTGTTTATTTAGGTCGTAGAACTTTTATATCGAATTCGAATACATTACTAGAATAAATATGGCACTAATAATTTTGACGAGTCTAAATGAAAACAAAATTTAGATTTTTATTATTCACACACAATTGACATTATCTGTTTATTTAGGTCGTAGAACTTTTATATCGAATTCGAATACATTACTAGAATAAATATGGCACTAATAATTTTGAAGAGTCTAAATGAAAATAAAATTTAGATTTTTATTATTCACACACAATTGACATTATCTGTTTATTTAGGTCGTAGAACTTTTATATCGAATTCGAATACATTACTAGAATAAATATGGCACTAATAATTTTGACGAGTCTAAATGAAAACAAAATTTAGATTTTTATTATTCACACACAATTGACATTATCTGTTTATTTAGGTCGTAGAACTTTTATATCGAATTCGAATACATTACTAGAATAAATATGGCACTAATAATTTTGAAGAGTCTAAATGAAAATAAAATTTAGATTTTTATTATTCACACACAATTGACATTATCTGTTTATTTAGGTCGTAGAACTTTTATATCGAATTCGAATACATTACTAGAATAAATATGGCACTAATAATTTTGAAGAGTCTAAATGAAAATAAAATTTAGATTTTTATTATTCACACACAATTGACATTATCTGTTTATTTAGGTCGTAGAACTTTTATATCGAATTCGAATACATTACTAGAATAAATATGGCACTAATAATTTTGAAGAGTCTAAATGAAAATAAAATTTAGATTTTTATTATTCACACACAATTGACATTATCTGTTTATTTAGGTCGTAGAACTTTTATATCGAATTCGAATACATTACTAGAATAAATATGGCACTAATAATTTTGACGAGTCTAAATGAAAACAAAATTTAGATTTTTATTATTCACACACAATTGACATTATCTGTTTATTTAGGTCGTAGAACTTTTATATCGAATTCGAATACATTACTAGAATAAATATGGCACTAATAATTTTGAAGAGTCTAAATGAAAATAAAATTTAGATTTTTATTATTCACACACAATTGACATTATCTGTTTATTTAGGTCGTAGAACTTTTATATCGAATTCGAATACATTACTAGAATAAATATGGCACTAATAATTTTGACGAGTCTAAATGAAAACAAAATTTAGATTTTTATTATTCACACACAATTGACATTATCTGTTTATTTAGGTCGTAGAACTTTTATATCGAATTCGAATACATTACTAGAATAAATATGGCACTAATAATTTTGAAGAGTCTAAATGAAAATAAAATTTAGATTTTTATTATTCACACACAATTGACATTATCTGTTTATTTAGGTCGTAGAACTTTTATATCGAATTCGAATACATTACTAGAATAAATATGGCACTAATAATTTTGACGAGTCTAAATGAAAACAAAATTTAGATTTTTATTATTCACACACAATTGACATTATCTGTTTATTTAGGTCGTAGAACTTTTATATCGAATTCGAATACATTACTAGAATAAATATGGCACTAATAATTTTGAAGAGTCTAAATGAAAATAAAATTTAGATTTTTATTATTCACACACAATTGACATTATCTGTTTATTTAGGTCGTAGAACTTTTATATCGAATTCGAATACATTACTAGAATAAATATGGCACTAATAATTTTGACGAGTCTAAATGAAAACAAAATTTAGATTTTTATTATTCACACACAATTGACATTATCTGTTTATTTAGGTCGTAGAACTTTTATATCGAATTCGAATACATTACTAGAATAAATATGGCACTAATAATTTTGAAGAGTCTAAATGAAAATAAAATTTAGATTTTTATTATTCACACACAATTGACATTATCTGTTTATTTAGGTCGTAGAACTTTTATATCGAATTCGAATACATTACTAGAATAAATATGGCACTAATAATTTTGACGAGTCTAAATGAAAACAAAATTTAGATTTTTATTATTCACACACAATTGACATTATCTGTTTATTTAGGTCGTAGAACTTTTATATCGAATTCGAATACATTACTAGAATAAATATGGCACTAATAATTTTGACGAGTCTAAATGAAAACAAAATTTAGATTTTTATTATTCACACACAATTGACATTATCTGTTTATTTAGGTCGTAGAACTTTTATATCGAATTCGAATACATTACTAGAATAAATATGGCACTAATAATTTTGAAGAGTCTAAATGAAAATAAAATTTAGATTTTTATTATTCACACACAATTGACATTATCTGTTTATTTAGGTCGTAGAACTTTTATATCGAATTCGAATACATTACTAGAATAAATATGGCACTAATAATTTTGACGAGTCTAAATGAAAACAAAATTTAGATTTTTATTATTCACACACAATTGACATTATCTGTTTATTTAGGTCGTAGAACTTTTATATCGAATTCGAATACATTACTAGAATAAATATGGCACTAATAATTTTGACGAGTCTAAATGAAAACAAAATTTAGATTTTTATTATTCACACACAATTGACATTATCTGTTTATTTAGGTCGTAGAACTTTTATATCGAATTCGAATACATTACTAGAATAAATATGGCACTAATAATTTTGACGAGTCTAAATGAAAACAAAATTTAGATTTTTATTATTCACACACAATTGACATTATCTGTTTATTTAGGTCGTAGAACTTTTATATCGAATTCGAATACATTACTAGAATAAATATGGCACTAATAATTTTGACGAGTCTAAATGAAAACAAAATTTAGATTTTTATTATTCACACACAATTGACATTATCTGTTTATTTAGGTCGTAGAACTTTTATATCGAATTCGAATACATTACTAGAATAAATATGGCACTAATAATTTTGAAGAGTCTAAATGAAAATAAAATTTAGATTTTTATTATTCACACACAATTGACATTATCTGTTTATTTAGGTCGTAGAACTTTTATATCGAATTCGAATACATTACTAGAATAAATATGGCACTAATAATTTTGACGAGTCTAAATGAAAACAAAATTTAGATTTTTATTATTCACACACAATTGACATTATCTGTTTATTTAGGTCGTAGAACTTTTATATCGAATTCGAATACATTACTAGAATAAATATGGCACTAATAATTTTGACGAGTCTAAATGAAAACAAAATTTAGATTTTTATTATTCACACACAATTGACATTATCTGTTTATTTAGGTCGTAGAACTTTTATATCGAATTCGAATACATTACTAGAATAAATATGGCACTAATAATTTTGAAGAGTCTAAATGAAAATAAAATTTAGATTTTTATTATTCACACACAATTGACATTATCTGTTTATTTAGGTCGTAGAACTTTTATATCGAATTCGAATACATTACTAGAATAAATATGGCACTAATAATTTTGACGAGTCTAAATGAAAACAAAATTTAGATTTTTATTATTCACACACAATTGACATTATCTGTTTATTTAGGTCGTAGAACTTTTATATCGAATTCGAATACATTACTAGAATAAATATGGCACTAATAATTTTGACGAGTCTAAATGAAAACAAAATTTAGATTTTTATTATTCACACACAATTGACATTATCTGTTTATTTAGGTCGTAGAACTTTTATATCGAATTCGAATACATTACTAGAATAAATATGGCACTAATAATTTTGACGAGTCTAAATGAAAACAAAATTTAGATTTTTATTATTCACACACAATTGACATTATCTGTTTATTTAGGTCGTAGAACTTTTATATCGAATTCGAATACATTACTAGAATAAATATGGCACTAATAATTTTGAAGAGTCTAAATGAAAATAAAATTTAGATTTTTATTATTCACACACAATTGACATTATCTGTTTATTTAGGTCGTAGAACTTTTATATCGAATTCGAATACATTACTAGAATAAATATGGCACTAATAATTTTGACGAGTCTAAATGAAAACAAAATTTAGATTTTTATTATTCACACACAATTGACATTATCTGTTTATTTAGGTCGTAGAACTTTTATATCGAATTCGAATACATTACTAGAATAAATATGGCACTAATAATTTTGACGAGTCTAAATGAAAACAAAATTTAGATTTTTATTATTCACACACAATTGACATTATCTGTTTATTTAGGTCGTAGAACTTTTATATCGAATTCGAATACATTACTAGAATAAATATGGCACTAATAATTTTGACGAGTCTAAATGAAAACAAAATTTAGATTTTTATTATTCACACACAATTGACATTATCTGTTTATTTAGGTCGTAGAACTTTTATATCGAATTCGAATACATTACTAGAATAAATATGGCACTAATAATTTTGACGAGTCTAAATGAAAACAAAATTTAGATTTTTATTATTCACACACAATTGACATTATCTGTTTATTTAGGTCGTAGAACTTTTATATCGAATTCGAATACATTACTAGAATAAATATGGCACTAATAATTTTGACGAGTCTAAATGAAAACAAAATTTAGATTTTTATTATTCACACACAATTGACATTATCTGTTTATTTAGGTCGTAGAACTTTTATATCGAATTCGAATACATTACTAGAATAAATATGGCACTAATAATTTTGACGAGTCTAAATGAAAACAAAATTTAGATTTTTATTATTCACACACAATTGACATTATCTGTTTATTTAGGTCGTAGAACTTTTATATCGAATTCGAATACATTACTAGAATAAATATGGCACTAATAATTTTGACGAGTCTAAATGAAAACAAAATTTAGATTTTTATTATTCACACACAATTGACATTATCTGTTTATTTAGGTCGTAGAACTTTTATATCGAATTCGAATACATTACTAGAATAAATATGGCACTAATAATTTTGAAGAGTCTAAATGAAAATAAAATTTAGATTTTTATTATTCACACACAATTGACATTATCTGTTTATTTAGGTCGTAGAACTTTTATATCGAATTCGAATACATTACTAGAATAAATATGGCACTAATAATTTTGACGAGTCTAAATGAAAACAAAATTTAGATTTTTATTATTCACACACAATTGACATTATCTGTTTATTTAGGTCGTAGAACTTTTATATCGAATTCGAATACATTACTAGAATAAATATGGCACTAATAATTTTGACGAGTCTAAATGAAAACAAAATTTAGATTTTTATTATTCACACACAATTGACATTATCTGTTTATTTAGGTCGTAGAACTTTTATATCGAATTCGAATACATTACTAGAATAAATATGGCACTAATAATTTTGAAGAGTCTAAATGAAAATAAAATTTAGATTTTTATTATTCACACACAATTGACATTATCTGTTTATTTAGGTCGTAGAACTTTTATATCGAATTCGAATACATTACTAGAATAAATATGGCACTAATAATTTTGACGAGTCTAAATGAAAACAAAATTTAGATTTTTATTATTCACACACAATTGACATTATCTGTTTATTTAGGTCGTAGAACTTTTATATCGAATTCGAATACATTACTAGAATAAATATGGCACTAATAATTTTGACGAGTCTAAATGAAAACAAAATTTAGATTTTTATTATTCACACACAATTGACATTATCTGTTTATTTAGGTCGTAGAACTTTTATATCGAATTCGAATACATTACTAGAATAAATATGGCACTAATAATTTTGACGAGTCTAAATGAAAACAAAATTTAGATTTTTATTATTCACACACAATTGACATTATCTGTTTATTTAGGTCGTAGAACTTTTATATCGAATTCGAATACATTACTAGAATAAATATGGCACTAATAATTTTGACGAGTCTAAATGAAAACAAAATTTAGATTTTTATTATTCACACACAATTGACATTATCTGTTTATTTAGGTCGTAGAACTTTTATATCGAATTCGAATACATTACTAGAATAAATATGGCACTAATAATTTTGACGAGTCTAAATGAAAACAAAATTTAGATTTTTATTATTCACACACAATTGACATTATCTGTTTATTTAGGTCGTAGAACTTTTATATCGAATTCGAATACATTACTAGAATAAATATGGCACTAATAATTTTGAAGAGTCTAAATGAAAATAAAATTTAGATTTTTATTATTCACACAATTGACATTATCTGTTTATTTAGGTCGTAGAACTTTTATATCTTTCTTCGTTGACAGAAATAGAGTCCGAATTATTTTCTTCATTATTAGTTATTTCATTTTTAATTTCTTTTAGAAGTTCCTCAAAATTTGAAAGTTGTGGATTCAGTGCTTGAAGCACATCTCCCACTATTTCATTTTTTAAGGTAAGCATTGCCTCACGAATGAAATCGTGGCTTTTTTGGACCGTTTCACGTGTTGATTTTCCTTCTTTTTGAATTAAATCCAAGAAAGAAGTATGATTAACAATTGAAACATTTGCAGAATTATTTTTAGTTTTTGAAGTATTTTTAACCAAATTGCTCTCCCTATCCATTAGGGGCTCTTTTGTTGATTGTTGTTCTTCTTTCTGTTCTTCCATATTGATGTCATTGATGTTGTCCATTTTAAAAAAAATTTATTGATGTCACAAAAAAAATTTTATTTTGAAAACAACTAAGAAATAAGTAAATTTTGGATATTTTAAAAAAAATTTAAATGATACAAAACAAAAAAGAGGTGTGTAAAAAACGAAAAATATTATATTTTTGACTAGGTTATGATTCAATTACGGAATCTCAGTCTTCTTTGACTGGACTAGGGCTACGGGATCTCAGTTGGTAGTTTCCGCGACTACGCAACTGGTCTATATGAGAAATTTTGAATGAGCCATCCTCCATTTCAACTCTATATATATAGTCTCCCTTATCTTCTATTACCCTCCCTTTTACCCATTTATCATTACCAGTGTAATGTCTTGCCCAAATTAAATCGTCTATTTTAAATATTTTTCTTTTACGGCTTTTTCCTTTATTTTCAACTTCATCTTTCGGCTTATTTAAATTTTCTTTTGGTGTATATTTAATTATATCAATTTTTGATTTAATTTGTCTCCCTAAAAATAAATACGATGGGGATTCTCCTTCTAGACTAGGGTGTGGGCTTGCTCTATATTCACTCAAAAACTCAGGAATGGCGTCTTTTAAGTTATTGCTGTCAAGCCCTTTTAAAACGCTATTTTTAAACGTTCGTACAAAGCGCTCACAAAGACCGTTACTTTGTGGATGATATGGAGGTGATTTGATGTGATTTACTCCGCAGCCTCTTAAAAATGTCTCAAATTCAAAAGAGGTGAACTGTGGACCGTTGTCACTCACCAAACATGATGGCGGTCCGAACAAAGAAAACACATCTTTAAGGGCATTTATTACAAAATTTGACGTCGTACTTTTCATTTCAAAGACAAAGGGGTACCGCGAATAAGCGTCAACCATTAAAAGAAAAGTTTTTCCAAAAACAGGTCCTGCCAGGTCAATATGAACCCGCTCAAAAGCAATTTTTGCTTCTGGCCATTTATTTTGAAAAGCCGTCTGCGGTTCATCCTGTTTATTTTTCTGACAAGATATACATCCATTGATAAATTCTTCTATATCCTGGTTTATTTTGGGCCACCATACAATTTTCCGTGCTTTTGCTTTACATCTAACAATTCCAAAATGTGCAAAATGTATTAATTCTAATAGTTTAATTCTTAAATTTTCAGGAATAATTATTTGATTTTCAGGTCTTTTAAAAATTAGATTTGATTTAATAAAAAGTTTGTCTCTTATTAAATAATAAGGCTTTAAATCTTCATTTATTTCATTTTCGTTCCATCCTTTTTGTATTAAATTATATATTTCTTTAAGGATTGTATCATCTTGTGTTTCCTTTACTAGTATATTATGATTAATGTTTTCAACTGATATATTCATTAGATATGGAATTTCTTCATTAGGCGGTGGTATTACATTATTCCATGCTATAGGGACCCTGGATAAAGCATCTGCAACTTTATTAGCACTGCCTGCTAAATATACAACTTCTGGTTCGATCTCCTGTAAAGCTAAGAGCCATCGATTTAATTTGACATTCGTACTTGCTTTTGTGAATAGAAATGTAAGTGGCCTATGATCAGTATATATAATTAATTTCCCTCCATATATAATGGGTTTAAAATAAGTAATAGCATAATATATGGCTGCTAATTCATTATGTGTAGCTGGAAGCTTAGATTCTAGATCATTAAGCATTCTAGACCAATATCCAATACTATGTAAATCTGTACCATTTTCTGATTGCATTAAAGCTCCAGCATACGCTACAGCAGAAGCGTCACAAAAAAGGTGAAATGGCTGATTATAATTTGGTGCTCTAAGACAGAGAGGATTAAGCAATTCTTTTTTCAATTTTTGGAAGGCTTTATTTTCTATTTCACTCCATATAAATTTTTGTTCTCCTCTAGTTAATTTATTTAGGGGTGCTGCAATTGTTGCAAAATCAGGGATAAACTTGCGAAAAAAGGAAGTCATCCCTATAAACCTCTTCACCTCCTTTACATTTTTTGGTGAAGGATATCTTTTAATTGTTTCGCAGTTAGATTGGGCTGGTTTATATCCTTCTCTAGAGATTTCGTGTCCTAAATAAATACACTTTTTCATAAAAAATTTACACTTTTCGCCTTTTAATTTTAAATTATATTCTTTTAGTCTAGAAAAAACTTGATTGAGTGTTTCAATATGAGACTCAAAATCTTCAGTGTGTATTAAAATATCATCAATATAAAGAGAAACATTTTTTACTCCTTCTAAAACTATATTCATTGTACGCTGAAACACACTAGGAGCATTTTTTAAACCAAATGGCAATCTTTTCATTTCATATAGGCCCCATTCTGTTAAAATTCCACACTTATAAGAGCTTTCCTTGTCAAGTGGAATCTGCCAAAATCCGGCGGAAAGATCTAATGAAGAATACCAAACTTTACCAGCAGCTTTATGAATCATTTCCTCCATTTTTGGCAATGGGTATGGGTCTGTAATGGTTATTTTATTAAGAGGTCTGAAATCAACGCAAGGTCTTAAGCGACCATCTCCCTTAGCTACCAAGACAAGATTGTTTGCCCAAGGGGTTTGGCTCTCTTCTATTACACCAGATTCAAGCATTTTTTGAATATGATATTTTAATTCCTCTCTATATTTCTCTGGTGTCCTAAACATTTTTACTTGAACAGGGATTTGCGTAGTAGTTAAAATTGGAGGTGCTGAGATTTTACACTTACCTAGGTCATAGTCATGTCTTGAAAATACTTTAATATTGCTCTCCAAACATTTATAAATTTTATTTTTCTCTTCTGTTCCATCTAATTCTGTTTTAGTAATTATTTTTTCTAAAAATAGCTTTTGGTCTCTACTTAATGTTAAATTTTTATTTATTTTTTCACATGCCATATTTTCTATTACTTTTAGAGGTATTAATTCCATATTTTGTAGGTTCAATAAAATTGGTAATTTCTTTAAAGTCTCTCTACCAATTATTACTTCATATGAATTATTTTTACTCAATTCTTGATCTATTAACATTATAGTTGTATGTACTTTACAATTTGCTATATTTAATTTTATATCAGCTTGAGCAACCAAAGGTACTAAATTGTTTCCAATACCAAATACTCCGCTAAAATCGGGTTGGTATAATGATTTAATACCACACAGTTTAGCTTTCCGTTTACTTATTAGTGAAACATGCGCCCCGGTATCTATTAAACACAGTATTTTATGTCCATTTATTTCAGCCTGTATTCTCATATTTTTATCACAAATATGTTTTTCCATGATAAAAACTTCGACAATATTTTTCTCTTTAATTTTAGATTTATTCTGAGTATCTAGATTAACTTTAGAAGGCCATCTCTTAGTAAGAGGCAATGTTTTTTCTTCATTTTTATCATATTCAGGACTCAAAGATCGTCTTCTCGACTTATTCGTCTTTCTTCGAGAGCTTGCAAATTTAAATAAAATTTCGCCTAAATTAATATTCTCTATTATTCTCGACAATAATGATGGAAGTAAAAATTGTATAATAAATTGAAAAGTTACAAAACAACAACAAGTAAAGACCCAAACTTGATTAATACTGAAAAATCCTCCTTTTAAAAAGGAAAATAGTCCATCTGAAACTATATTTCCTGCAATTAATTCTTTTTTAATTTTTGAATTCTCCCATATTGAATTGGGGTTAGAAAGTCTTTTTATTTCATGGGCGATAACAGCAGATTCTAAAGTTTCTACAAAATGTTGTGGTGAATAAAGGTCAGTAAGATTTGATAGAATTTGATTTCTAAATATAGCTATATTCATTTCTGGTATATCCAACTTCCCATATCGTGCTATAACTCTTATCCCTTCGTCAGATATTTCCTTTTGATCACCCGTTAATTGATCATATTGGTAAGTTCTATCATTTTCTGTTAAATACATGTATCTCATGGTCTCACAATCTACCTCTTTCGCATGAGGGTAAATAATTTTGGTATATGTGTCAATAAATCCATGTTTTAATACTCCATGTAACATAAATGTGATGGGTAAACGTTCAAAACACAAGCCTTTTTTCCAATTGAAATGCATTTCTTTCTCGTCTATAATATAACATGGCTTTATTTCAAGTATTTTATCTGTTACCAAGCGAGCTGTAATATGTTCTATTTTTAAAAAATGTCTCGCTAGCAAAGTAGGACTTGCAGCGGCTAAAGTTAGTATCTGATCTGCTAATTCTTGTAAATCAGTACAGACTTGCTTTACAGCTTCCGTAAATAATTTTCTTATTGTTTTAGTAAATGAAGTACTTAATGCGGTAATTTGGGAAGCTAATTGGGCTGTATAAACTATACCTGTATTTGCTTCCTTTATCTCCCTTTTAATTTTCTGGGGCTTTTCATTTTCAAAAAATTCCTTAACTTTTTCAATTTCTTTATACTCAGATAATGCAATTGCGAATTCTTGGTCGCTCAAAATAAGTTCTTTATTACAATCTATGATTTTTGATTTATTTTCAAAAGAAAGTGCAAATTCGTTTGACTCGGATAACCAGACTCCGGACGCATATTCTCCTTGCCATCTGTTAACAAAAACATAGGAACACTGCTGAGTCTTATCCGGTTCCCAAATTAAGCTGCCCTGGTCACATTTGCAAGTGCCAGATCTATATAAACAACTAGGGCATGATCCAACAGGTGTATTAATTCCTTCCATACCATAATGAGTAAAAACCACAGTTTCATAGACATAACAATTTTCTGTTTCTTTTGTATTCCACGGAATGCCAATAGGCCACATTTTCCATTCCATATCTGAATTATTATCGGTTCCTTTTAAAGTTCCATTTCTGTCTTTTAATTCTCCAGCTCTCGATTGGTTAAAATGCCTCATCCTTTTACACTCAGATATCGGTACGTTTATGTCTAAACTTTCTGTTTCCTGCATATAACCTCCAAAGAAGCCTCTACTTTTTGATGTAATTGTTTTAATACATTTACATACGTAAGCAGGAGTCTTGTATTGTATTGTATTAGCTCTATAGATTGATAGATCTATAGGAATGGGTGATTCAGTAATATGAAATTTAGGGCATATTGGGTCATTAGGTAATCTCCAAACGGATACTGGTGCATCTTTTAAACATATCATAGGTGTCGGTAAAACAGATGGTATAAAACAAGCAATTAAAGCAAATAATGCCAAATAATATGGACTAGCTATTCTTAAATAATCTCTATTTTTAGATCTCACACTCAATGTATTTTTGTGTGGCAATTTATTTTTATCGTTATTTATTCGCTTTTCTTCCAATTTATTATTTCGTCCATTTAATTTTTCATTAGTTGGTTCAACAGAAGCAATAAAATATGGACTAAAAGCTCGTATCCCTGGGCTTCCTCTGCGTTCAAAATGAACACGTCGAGGAGAACGGTTTGTTCTTTCACTATAGTTTTTTTCTCTACTAGAAGAGCGACTATCCCTATAATTATCTCTAAAATTTCTTCCACGTTTTGGTGAACTACTAGGATAGTTATTAGTATAATTGCCATTTTGTGATCTGTAATTTTGATTATATTTATTCCTATTATTATAGCTTCGATCGTCATTGTTTCTATTAAAATTTCGATAATTACCAGAATTATTATAATTATTATTTCTGTTTTTATTATAATTATTATTTCCCCTTCCATGATTAGATTTGAAGCCAAATGAGTTATCTCTTTTGTGGTAGTTTTGCGGACACGCATTAGCTAGATGCTGTGGACTTTTACAGATAAAACAAGTTTTAGTATTATTTCTTTGCAAAACAAGAGACTCTACTTCATCAGCTAATTTTGAGACATTTATGCTTGATGTAGGTTTCTTTTCTGCAAGCAAAAGTTCAAAGTGTAATGCTAATTCGTAGGCATTTGTGTATTCCATGGGTCTTTGAGATTTAACCTGGAATTTTAGATCAGGGCTTAATTTATCTAAAAATTCATAAAGTAGGGTATTTTTTATACTATTTTCAGGTTCTCCTACTAAAGCAGTTCTTACTAAATCAGAAAGTCTGTTTGCAAAGTCAAACACACTCTCGCCAGGTGCCTGGCGGCAAGAGCTTAATTTTTGTCGAGCTATTATTTTAGAATTTCCATTTTCAAATTTAGTCTTTAAATGATTTATGGCTATCTCCAAACTTGCTGGTTGGGGTACCATAGTGTCTAATGCAATTCTAGCTTGACCTGAAAGACAAAATCGAAGACGGAGTATTTTTTGCTGTTCGGTTAACTCTGTAGTTACCAAAGACAACACATCCTTAAACTTCTCAATCCATTTTGAAAAACAAATGGTTGGGTTGCCATCAAAATTACCGACATATACGCCATTATTTAAAAAGGGATCGGAGATCTTTACTTCTGGCTCTTCGTATGTCTCCTGGAATTCATCACCACTATTAGAATCATCTAAATTTTCATCAATTTTTAATACTTTTTCTATTTCGACAATTCTCCCCATGATTTTATTTCCTAATTTTGTGATATTTCCTTTTGTAGCAGTTATACTATTTTTATTTTTTATTTCAGCTTTATCAATCTCCTCAATTTTAGTTTCCATTTTTCTGAGGGTTTGCGCAACAGATTTTTCGAATTCCCTTAAACGTTCCAAAATAGTCCCAAATTGTTTATTTTCTTCACGAGAAAAATATTTAGGATCAAAATCAGACATTTTATTTCTTTTTTTGAGAAAAAATTTCAACAACAAATTATTATTTATTTTATAAAGCTTTCACAACACAGCTTTTTTATGCTCTTCACAACACTGAGCAAGATAAATACACTTTTCACAACACAAGTGTAAAAAAAATTGTAGGCTTATAAAAACAGCCAAATACTAAAATATCACTCTTCACAACACGAGTGTTTAAAAGATTTTTTAACTTTTATAGTTCAAAGTCAATTTAATTTATAGCACTCTTCACAACACGAGTGTCTAAAAGATTTTTGGCTTTCTTAAATTCAAAGCCAATTTAAGTTATATCACTATTCACAACACTAGTGATTAAAATATTTTATTTCTGGTCTTTTGTCGACCGCGCCAAAATGTAGTGTCCTTAAATTAGATAAATTTGGATATTTATTTATTCCAAATTTCTACTCTCAAATTTTATGAGGATTTACTTATTAATAACTAAGTTTTTAACAACAAATTTATTTCAACAAATATATAAGTTCAGTTCAAAATAACGTAAAAATTAATGAGAAACAAATGGATATTTATAGGTTATAGAAAGGGCGGGAGTTTAATATAAAACGAACAGACAGTTGTAAAGGTTTATTTAAGGTTGGGATGTTTAGATAAGGAATGTTTTGAGGGAATGTTTTGAATAGGAAATGTTTAGATAAAAAGAAAACATATGTTTGAGGGGAATATTTTAAATTACATAAAGAAACATTTAAAGGGTTTTACAATCGGAAAAAGGAATATTTAAAATAAATTGATAAGGAAAATTTAAATTAGGTTTTTAGGGGAATAGGAAAAACAACATTTATTTAAAAATAAACAAAACATCAAAATAGTGTATCCAACAATTCTAAAAGTAAAAAACAATTAAAAAATAATAAAAAGAACAGAAACTTTGAGTCTTATCATGAGGTTCTACTAAATAAACGAAAACAAAACAATTAAAATTATTTAAAAAGATGCTTTGAAAGGAACACTTTCGGCATAATTTTTTACGAATCTATTGGAAAGAAAACTTTTTTTACCTGATTTTTATATTCTTTACTTTTCAAGCAAAATAATTGCTTTGTTTATAAAAAATATTATGGTACATACATTAAACATTTGTCTTTGAAAAAAGTAAATTAAATTAAAAACCTAGCCTATTGTTGATTAAATTCTGGTATTTTTGTGATGAGTGCCAATACCAGACAATTATCACTGCTGAAAGCAAATATAATTAATCAATAAAATTAAAAGTGTTAAACTTTAATATAAAACACTATCTGAACAAAATAATCTTGCCAAACATAAAATTTGGGTCAATTAAGTCAATTACGTAAAATAATCTAATTATCTTATACATGATTATTAAAAACAAGTTAAATTAACAATTGAAAATACGAATTAATAAAAATATTTTCCAAATCGTGCGTAATATTTTTAAATTTAGATTGATTTAATGATATAAAATATTGTTAAAATAATTTTAAAAAAGTAAGTTTTTTTAGTCTTTCAGCCACAGCATATTCTTACATAAAATTGTTCTATATATATTTCACTATTAACGAATTTCAAAAATATAACATCATAGGGTATGTTTTGACTCTGAGACTACAATTGGCGAATATTGGTGACGCAAAGGGGTTTCCGAAAAAAATATTAATTTGAAATCCATTTAAAGCTTCATCTTAAGTTAATTAAAAATAATATTTTGTAAATGATTTGATTGAAAGTATGGTTACAATTTAATTTTATAATAATTTTTAAATAAAATTTATATACTGTATGATTTTTTAATTTATGAATCAATATGTGAAAAGGCTAGTATGATTTTTAAAATATAATAAGTGATAAAACAAATTTTTTATCTTTAAATGATACTGAAATTCTGAAATAGTTCTAGAGAAATTTACATTGAATGATCAAAATTATGTTGAAACGAATATCGATTTTATTTTAATATATTTTTAATTGAAATTTAATCATTAAACTGATGAGAATATTATTATTTTTAAAATTTTTAAAAAGATAAATTATTTTAACAGCAAGAGATATATTCAAATAATATTTAATTAATGTTGCAAAAAAATTTTGAAAGTCTATATTAACAGGTAAGGTATAAATAGTATGATTATCAGATGAAATTATAATTACTTTAGTTATCATAACATAATCGACGAAAATTTAATACAACAAAAAATTCCTAATCCTGATTCAATTTCTGATGATATCGAATCAGCGATACACAACGTAATAAAATCAGTATTACAGAAAAAATTATACGAGCCGTTATTCACATGTTAAGAACTAGAAGAAGCATCATTCGGGTGAAAAACTGACAATCATTACATATATAAAATAAAACTATAAAAGATTAGATACATATTTTAATTAAACTTTTATGAATGAAAACTATTGTCATATAGAATAAAACTTTGCTACTTAAAAATTTTTATATACAGTTAAATTATTTATGTAGTTAAAATATTTATTCTAGTAAAATCTTCAATAAATTAAAATAAGTATATAAATTATATAAATATGTATAATATTTAATAATATACATATGATTTAATAATATAGTGCTGATGTATCTTGGAAAATGAATAATATTTTAGAGTGATATTTTTCTTGCTTAAATCTTTAAGAAATAAATATTCAGGGAATTAAATGGTTTGGTCGTTTTTTTGAAACGTGGTTTGACTATAAGGTTAGGTATATATATATATTAGAAAAGATTATTAAAAATTTTATCAAAATAAAGAAAATTATTCAGAAAAATTATTCATTCGATAGAGCTCCTACTCATGGAGCTCTATCGAATGGCATATAGATCATAAATTGTCGTTGAGTTTCGTCGGACACCATGGGTCATTTTGGGACGAGATGTACAATTTTTAGCCAAGGCCACAGCCTCAGGCGTTGACCCCAGGCCTCTCGACTTTTTCATAAGATATAGTACCCATCCCAACTTAAAATCCTCCCAGCAAGCACTTTTTGATCCAACTTCTGCCTCCCAAGTTATTTCCATTTGAAAAACCACCCATAGCCGTTTCAGTGCGAAAAGGACGTTTCAGTGCCGAGGTCATAATTTTCCTGAATAGAGCGCAAAAAGTTGTAGGACAAATGTATCACTCAAAAAATTCCAGCCGCCGGCCTTCGGCCGGCGGAGTTTTTGAAACGGATTTTACGGCCAAAAAGGGGGAGGTGTCGGGGTTTTTTATATTATATTATAATAAATAATAGTAATCAAACGAATAAACATTCATTTGTTTTTAGAATAAGAAATCTATGTCATTATATAGACCCCAAAGATCATTTGAAGCTTCCAAGTTTTTCATTAAATAATATTTTATGATGTAATTTTTAATTTTTATTTCGTTTAATAATTTTGATTTTAAAAGAATTTGTAATTTTCTGTGAATTAACTTAATTTGAATTGCTGGCTTATTTGAAAAAAAAGTTTGTTTATTTAAGGAGTAGATAAAAAATTTTCAGAAATAAAAACTCTATTTAACAAATATAACTAACAATTCCCAAAAGAAGTAAAGGATTTCTCGTGGGCTGAGCTTTGGCGCTCTCAATGTACTTTCCAATGAAATGGGAGTGAAAAATTTTGTATATTGGAAAACATTCGACATCAACAAGTTTACTCAGACAAGAAAAGTAAAGCGGCATAAGTGATTCAAATTATTTTTGATAAAATATTGCACATTACTTATATATTTATGATAGATTATTAATTATTTAAATAAAATAATTTATAGTTAAAATGAATATTAATTTAATGTATTCAAATTTCTAAGTTAAACTAAGAATTAAATATATTAACTTATATGAAGTAAAGGATTTCTCGTGGGCTGGAAATCGAGTTTAGGGCAGAAAAAAATATTTTTTATAAAATTTATATATGTATATATAGAATTGTATATATAGAAAAATTATCGTGAGAATTAAAAAAAATAATAATAAGGTACATTGATTATAATTATTTTATGAAAGTATTAATCTCATATATAAAAATAAAATTCATAGATAATTCTATTGTTATTATAAAATAAATTTCTTGAAAAATTGATCATATTTGAAGGATTTTTCTGGATTTTTAGGATTAGTAGATCCCTACTTACGAAACCCTTCCCCAATGATGTGACAAAGAAAAAGTACTAATCTATTTGATTTCGAAATACTGAGAGTACTAAATATAATACTTAATTTATTATTCTAAGAAAATAACAAATTTATAATAGCCCATTCTCTATATTTATAATGAAAATATACCAATGTAATATTAGGTGTATTAAAAAATAATTTTATTTTGATAATAATTATAATTCACTACATTTCATAATAGTTGGCACAAACTATACAGGGTGACAAGAAATGTTTAGGACAAACTATTCATACAATAACTTTATTCAAACTAAAGATAATAAGATCAAATAAAGGTGAAATTATAGAGAACTAAATTGAGAATGAAATATAAAAATCTTTTAGAATCTTTCCAATTCTACTTTGAGATAAGGTTAAAGGAACGGGAGAAAAATTATTGCTCCAGGTCTCAACTTTTTTTGAGCAATTTTGCTCATAACTTAAGGATAGATTGCAGGAATTACACAAAATTTTTGTGGCATCTAGAGCAGTCCTTTATCTATAGAAATTATAAAACAAAAAATTTTTTAGATTAACGCTTAAAGAGATATTCGATTGCGCGTAACCCTCCCAAAATGAGAAAATCGCATTCCCCCCAAAACTGATTTACATCTATTCAGAGCCATCCATGTAGGAGTTGGAGTTTTCATCTTTCAGATTTGTCCGGTTCGCTAATGATCTTAATTAAATTCTGTTGAGATCATCCCGTTTGGGCTTCTCCTTTCTGTGATACAGTAAATAAAATTTAGGGGGGAAAATTTTGATATGGTGTACCTAAAATTACATAACTTTCTTAATCCTTAATCAAAAAATCTTTAATTTTACTATGTGATAGAGAAATAAATAAGCTACAAAATAAACGAAAAAATATTAAAAAATATAAATGAGAAAAAAAGTTATGGCAAAATTAATTTTGTCCTAAACATTTCTTGTCACCCTGTAGTAAAGCAGAGAAGCGCGTTAAAGAAAATTTATATTTGGAAATCCTCAGCCCAATGACATTTATCACAAAGATTCAATGATCAAATCTTTTAAGGTGGTTAAACTAATTAATACAGTGATTAACGCCCGAACATTATTTTATCTAACTAATAGGCAATTTTATTTTTCAAAAAATTACTTATAATATATATTACTTATAATATATATTATAATAAATACTATTACATTTATTTAACATACTATTTTATAATTTTTTGCTAAAAACTAGACAGACTAAATAATAAAGAGATAAAACAGATAATATAAAACTTAACTTTGTATAAAAAGGTGACAATAAAACAAAAAGAAAGAGGAATCTAAAATCGATTTTATTTTAATAAGTAAAAAGTATATTTAAACGAAGAATCAACACTTTATTTATTTTATGTGAATCTACTTTTAACTTTTAGAAGATAACTGTGATGTAAAAACACTAAAGCTATGTTTCTTATAAATAAATTATTTTATACAATAAAATTATCTTATAGCTCATATTTAAAATATTGAACAATAACAATTATTCTATTATTAAGTAAAATAAGTAAAATATCATTAATGCTATCGTGCTGAGTGAAGACAATATCTCAAATAAGCTCTACTAAATAGGATAAATATAGATTTTTGTGAAATATTAATTAAAGATAAATAAATAAAAATATTGACGATGTAACGAAAAACATTGACAAAGAGTTCCAACACTAAAAATGGATGGGACCGCGGTGACTGCAATTTGGATATTGAATATAATTGAGAAGAGGAAAAAATCTAGTTTTCTTTTCCAAATTTATTTATAAATTTCAAATACTAATCAAAAATTATTTTATTATATTTAGAACAAATTTGTATTTAATCAGATTAATTAGATTTACCAAAATTTTTATTAATTATAAAACAAATTACAATAAATAGAAAAAAATTTAAAATTTAAATAATTGTACCTTAAAATTATATTATAAAAACCATATTTTATTCTCTTTTATAGAAGCCGATGATAAAAACTACTGACAATTGAGGATACCAAATTTACTGTTATAAAAGTATTTTTTCTTATATTAAAAATCATTTACCGATAATTTAGAATCTATTTATTATATTATGAGGAACTTTATTCTATTTAGTTAGATTTCTTATTATAGATGGAAATAAATTCATTTAATTGTTCAAAATGTTTAGATATGATAAAATGTTTAGATATGAAGTTAAATTTTGTTTATTATATAAGGCTAATATCCTTTTTATTGCATAATACTTATAAAATACCATCAACGCCAGGCTCCAAAATAGTACATGAAGATTTATAAAATTCACATTTGAAAATTATATCTAATTTACATAAAAATGGACGAGAAAACTTTTGGTGCAATTGGAAGTATATGTGTCAGAATCAAGTAAAATTTTTTAATTTATAAAAAACTGGATGAAAGGACACGTAAACTGAATTTATTATAAAATAATGTACATATAATTTGAAAAACCGTATAAAATTACATAAGTTTATATTTTAAAACTTTAAATTCGCGAATCTTTGTCTCATTCCTTTTTAGAATATTGTCATAGTTTTATATAATATTTTGATAAAATTAAAAAATAAACTACGAGCAATAGAAAATATCATTCGAAAATATCGTTCGTTCGATATAAATATACATATAATATAATGAAAAAATGTTTTTTATCAAATTGTGGAGTAATGAATTTACAAGTAAGAAATTAAATAGTTTCAGAACAATTATTATAGATTACAAAAAATAATTATCAAAACAGAACATATTATCAAATCAAAACAAACTAATCTACAATAATTCTAGTATTAAATAACCATGTTTTTAAGCATTTCCACCATCAATACAAAGAACAAATAATTATTATAATATTCTCAATAAATAAAACGTAAAATAAAATTAAAATTTCTAATTTAATTTCAAATCTACTTAATAAACTACTAGGTAACTGCTAATTAATTAAATTTTAAAAACAAATTAGAAATACTATTTAAATATAAATCTCCTCTATAATAATAATTTGTAGCGCTGAGGTGAAGCATGAGCATAAATTGATATATTTATAATAACCATTGGGGCGACCTTGGTTAAATTAAAGACTATTATATAACATTATTAGAAGAATATTGTAAAACTCAAAACTTTCAAATGTGATAAAATGGCACTTCTGGGAATTGGGAATAATCTTTTTCAAAACAAACACCGAATAAACAAAAATATACATATGCTGTGTTAGAAACACTCACAATTGTATCAATTACTTAAATACAATTACATTAAAGAATCGCCCAAAATTGACAACAATAAAAAAGTTTTTCTAAAAATAAAAAGAACACCAATTATGGCCGTATATTCAACAATATATACGAAAAACATTTGAAGGATACATCAAAACCTCTTCCCTAAGTAATATCACAACAAACTATAATGAAAATTAATAAAGTATAAGAAAATGAAAAATTTGCCATCTAATTATAAAAATATCGAGATATCGTATGAGTTGAGTAAAGAAAATGAATTAAAATATGAATTAGATGAAATTGAAGAAAAAAGTTTAGAAGAATAACAAACGTGTAAGTAGAAAAATTTTGGAAATTAAAAAAATTTTCAAATAAATTTGTGTAAAATTAATTTTTATATTAAATTTGTGTGAAATAATACATATTTTGTCGTGTGATAAATTATAAAGATGATAATAATTTTCAACGAATAAAATGTCATTTAAATTATGGTTCATATTTAAATAACATTTTATTTGTTATAAATTATTTTCATTTTTTTTCACATTTTTTAGTTATTATTTCAGATTTAACAAAAAAAAGTACGTATACAATACCTTGTGGTCGAAATTCAATAGTTACTGTTGAAAATTACTTATAAAAATTTATACAATTTTTGTATAAACTGTTATTACAATTTTTTGTAAAACTGTTATAACATTTTTGGGGAGTATATAAGCATCGAATTTTCACTCTTTCCTCAGTTTTCGTAACTCAGCCATTTTTATGGTTGAAGAAAAATTTTTGAAAGTTTAAGTTGAAATAATGATTAAATTAAAAATGAATATAAATGAAGCCTTGATTTTAAAGGGTCTCACATCCTCACTTGATCAACAAACATTGAATAAAATTTATCAAAATTGGTTCTAAAATATCAACCGGGCAAAAATTCAAGTTGTACTGAGGCTACTGAAATGATGCAAAAAATAAATACTTAACTTTATTTACTTATCATTATTTATGATTTACCGCTGTTTATATTATTAACCAATAAATTTTTAAATTGATAATTTATTATATTAATAAATTTTTATTTGTAAGGCCAAACATATAATTGAACAAGCTTCTTTCCAATTGGGTATGAGGATGAAAATTATGAAGATTAACTAGAAATTTATGAAGATTAACTAAAAAATTAACTAGAAAATTATGAAGATTAACTAAAATTATGAAGATTACTTTGAAAGATACAACAGAAATTTAAATATAAATCGAAATATTTAAAATGTGAATTTTTTAATGTGTTCAAATAATGTATAAATTGCTGATAAAATATTTTGTTATTTATTAAAACTTATATTACTGAATGTATATGTAGATTTTCTAGTAATTTTAATAAATAATCAATAAATTTTAATCTATCACCATTTCACCCTAGCAATTACTATCAATTACTTTATCATAGTAACAAAAATCGATGAATAAATATTTCCATACCTTTATATAGGGCCTCAAAAGAACAATTGAAAGACAATATAAGAAATTTTACGAATTTTTTATTAAAATTGAATTTCATTAGATAATGAATTGAATAAGTATTATGAAGTTATTAAAGCTATACATGATCTGAATTTGACGCTTTTAAATAAAATTATTTAACTGTTATTATAATTAAATTATATTGAATCGAATTGCTTGTGCTTATTTTAAATTTATAAATTTAGGGAAATTTTTTTAGAACAATTTTTTGGAAAAAAACTTTTAAAACTCATTCCGCACTTTAATTATAAAAAAATGCATTGATTTCAGGGCTGAAAAGCTGGTTTTAACTTTATTGTGTACGCTAATATCCTGATATTAACGGAAAAGTTCACCTGTTTTGGTATAACTTCAAAAAAACTTTTGAACTTCTACCCTTCTGATTACAAAGCCAGTAAGTAAAAAATCTAATATTAAATAAACGAAAAGAAGCTAAAACCAATTTTATTATCAAATTAATTATTTACTAAGCAACAATTTATACAATAGGATTTACAATTTAATAAATTTACTACTATATTAAATTTGCTATAAAATAAAAATTAAATAAGGATATATGTAAATAAAAATGTAGCTATCAAATAAAACCTTGATAGTCATGTGACGCATCCGCGTTAATAATAATATATTTTTTATAAATAATTTTTCTACTTTTTTATTATTATTATTAACACGGATGTAATAATCTAAATAATTATCTTTAATTGTAAATAACTGGGTGCGCCTCGGTCAGCCCAATTCTTTTTCTTTATCGAAATTGATTTTTAGAATAGATACAAAAAATTACACCTCAATATAATAGATTCTTATTATTGACGTTCTACATCTTCTTAATAATAAGCCGTGTTTGTATATAGTAAGCCGTTGTTGAAAATTAATTTTTAAATTATTTAGTTAAAAAATTCTTAATGAAATTTTTTAAGCTAGATTCATTACCACATAAATCACAAGCAATCAAAGAAAATCTCTCTTTATTGTTATAGTAGGAGAATTTTTGATATGTACTATTATATTAATTATAAATTAAACGTATTAATTTAAGCCATTATTGGTTTGCTGTTATTACTTGTTAAAACACTATTAATTATTTACTTTTTACATTTACATATTGAAATATATTTTTAATATTTATTTAATATTTCACGCGAAATCAAAGTATCAATATATCAAGTATAAAGTATCAATCAAATCGAAGTATCAAAGTATCAACCCATTTTTAGATTGTAGTCGATTCTTAACAAATAAAACTTTAAACAATATTTAATCTATGATAATATGCATAAAATTACTATTAAAATTATAAAATAATTTGATTAATAACGTTAGTTATTCATAGAAGATGGCTTTTTATTCTTTCGAATATATAGACTTCCGCCATATATTTTCTACAAAATTTTTGATAAAATTTTTTAAATCACAATCATTTCAAATTATTTCAAAAATAAAAGATGTATTCTATCACGATTGTTCTCAGTTGAATAAAAGTGATCATGCTAAAAATTTTATATTAAGCTTAATGAGACTAGTTATATAAATTGATTCTACTAAAAATTATTTTTAAATGAAAATTTGCTTAAATTATAAGAAATAAACCCTTTTTAATAAGGCCTATATTTAGACAACAAAAACCAAAAAAAACTAAAGAAAACTAAAGAATCTATTAGAGACGTAAGCATTGTAAAGTTTCTTTAGTTGTTGGACGATAAATATTAATTAATCTTAGTTAGCTTAACTTTATAATGCTGTTATGTTTATTTTGTTAGTTTTCATTTATAAATTAATGGAAATATTCAAACTTGTTTCTAATAATTTTTTATTTATTTCATCTTATTTATTTAATTGAACACTTATGATATCATCTTGATGAAAATGTGAACACTTTTAAAAACGTGAAAACGTGAATACTTATTGAGACTTAATTTACTACTGTGCTGGATTTACAAAGATTACATAATTGTGCTACTAAATTTCCTAATACGTTAAACATTAATTAAATTAAAATTTTATTTATTAGAGATTGTTGTATTTATTTACAGGGTGCGGCAAATTGGCCGCCCCTTTTGTTTTTGCCATAACTTTTTTCAAAGTCATCCAAAATGGATAATTCTTTTTTTATTTTATTTTCAACACTCTAGGAAAATTTTTGATACTAAAATTTATTTTAAATTTTATGGTTTAGCCTGCTTAATTTTCCTTCAGAGTTTGAGTAAAATTTTTTTGATAAAAGTTGGCCTGGGCTCAATGTTAAGATTTTGATATTTGAAAACTTAATGTCATTCGAATAAGCACTTCAAACTGATTCGAATAATGGTTAAACAAAACTCTTATCTGGTCCATGAGCTGAGATATGAATTTTTAAAGGATAGATTAGAATATAGGTGTTAAATTTCAATTTTTTAGGTGAAATTTTCAAAAATGTTTTTCTGTAATATTTCGATGCTCCTCACTGAGATAAGTCGATTGGTACCAAAATTAGTAAGATTGGACGACTTTGAGCAAAGTTATGACAGTGTAAACTTTGTCATAAAAAATGTTTTTTGCGCACTTAAATGTTCGGACGGGTATATCTTTACTAAAACTTAACCAAATTTCAATTGCTTGGTACCAAAAATTTTCCTAGAGTGTTGGGAATAAAATAAAGGAAGAATTATCCATTTTGGTTGACTTTGAAAAAAGTTATGGCAAAAACAAAAGGGGCGGCCAATTTGCCGCACCCTGTATTTTAATAATGATGTCATTATTTACAAATTAATTATATATTCATATTAAAGTTATTTGTTTAAAAATACACCTACTAATCTGAATATAATATGATATTATTTTATCTAATATTTTCTTATCTATATTATATAATTTATGTAAAGTACTTCATAGATTCATTATTCCATGATCTTTTTTATGGTTCTTGTAGTAGATTTCTTATTTTAGATAATATTATTAAATTAGCTTACACGGCCACTTTTTCTTTTTCTCTGTATGTGTATCTACTATTTTAGTCTTTATTTTAAAGTTTATAGGTTTTAGCTTTGGTAGTGGTGGAGAAAAACATATAAAAAAGACGGCAAGCTGGATTTAATTTCCCATGCTTTCCTTTCGGGGAAGCGCAATTTATTTTTTTAAATTATTAATAGTTTGTAATTGTGATTTTATGCTGCGTGCTCGTATATCTGCTTTCTCAAGTTCATTATTAAGTATAACATTGACATAATGTTAATGCTGTTTTCGTATTTCCGTGTTGTCCTAAATAGTTTTAAATAATAGTTTTTGAAGTGTGAAGGATTTTCCTATTTACTTTAATTGTCAGCGGTTCCAGCTCCCTAAATATAGCTGCAAAGCAACATTCCACACCTTCCTAAAATTTTTTTATTATTTTATGTTATTTTTGAATAAATACCCTTATTAATGCAACGTATTTCCAGAGATCACTCATTAATAAGATAATAGGTATTTAAATATGTTAATTATTTAAACTTTAATTCTATTTAATGGAATATTTATTTAATTAGTTAACATTTAATGATTTAATATTCATTAATATTTATTGAGTTGTTTCATATTATGTAATCTTAGTCATATTTAATTATAGAGTTAAATTTTATTTTATGGTGACATACTACACTATGTTTATTATATAATTATATTTTTGTGGTTCACAAATTTATATAGAATGTTCCACCGTCGATTCTAGAACTGATAAACTAACTCCACTTTAAATGATATTTGAAATGTTTTATTTTTTATATTTTAACTATTTCACAGTATACTCGCTTTACAGTATTCTTTTGGCATTATGTGTTAAAAAATGATCTTTTCCCGGAGCTTGCGCAACATACTATTCTATAAGGTACCTTCAAGAGAGCGAAAGAAGAATAAACCAAAATATCATATTTACTAGTATTATTTATTATTTTATACTTTCTTAAAAATAACAATTTTGGGATGTGCTTTTGTGTTGTAATAATTGATGAAGAAGATTTAATAAAATACATCAAACTTAATTGTCAAATTATTTAAATTTTTAAAAATGGTGCAAATTACAGTTTCAATCAAATTTATTTTAGTATTTTCACTAATTAGAATAAGATTATTTGTCACAAATTTGTATTTATTTTGATTCAAAATTTCTTAAAAACGCTCTGAATTAGAAATTTAATAGATTCAATAAATATGAGGTGCTTCTTATTTGCGAAACCTGACTCTCGAATTTAATTCTTAATTTTCTTCTTTGATATAATCATGACTATAAAATATTTCGTTCAGAGAGAAATAATTAGGTGGAGGTGTTGGCATTTTTCTCGTGTTATTTACGCACTATTCAATTAAAAATCGAAAAATCCCTCAAATTAATATTATAGGTATGGATATATATTTTTAAATGACAATACAAAAATTAGAATTTTAAATGTGTATGTTCCTTCAAAGTTAAGCCTAAAAATTCACTCAAATTAATATTAACTTTTTATAACTTTTTATAACTTGGTATCAATTCAATTTGTAATTATCACTGAAACTTTAATTTCACAAATATTAAATTGGAGAAATAACAAAATCCACATGATTGTTGCAAAACACTTTTTCTACTTCAAAAGTGATCTACACATTTTAATTTTCGATTAAAAATTATATATTAGTTAATAATTATTAACATTACAACATTTATTACCATTTACAAAAATGATATTTTTTATTATGCTATTAGTAAATTTATATATTTACATTATTAAATTATGTTGCGAGAACTATGTGAGTAAACTTTGGTAATTACCAAAATAATACCAACATTTTTTAATATAATTAAATAATTTATATTTAGTTTCTATATTTAATTATATATTGGGTAATCTTATGATTTTCTTTTTAAAAAAATTAGTTTTAATAAAATTCTTAAAAAATAATTGCTGATTTTAGATAAATATATGATAAAATTTTTAAAAAAATATAAAATAAATTGTTAATTTTTAATACAGAGATTGAATTTGCGTTTAATTATTGTTTGATATAAATACTTGTCCATTTTTAAGAAGAGTTGTATTTGATGTAAATTTCTCATAGTTTTTTACTTACTTTAATATTTATTTAAAATAACTTGTAACTATCAAATTCACTTACATAAAAGCCGTTTAAATTATTATATATATTGATTAGATTCATAGATCCAGATAATCCTTAAAACTCTTATTATGTTCTAATTTTAATAATTTAAAATAGATCTTTCTAATTTTTATACAAATTTTTGTTATATTTTCATGATATTTTGTGCATTTTCATGGTAATTAAGAATTTTATTTTTTAAAGTTTTGTACGTACATTATTTCATGAAGCTAACAACAATTTTAACAACAATTTTTAAAACTACATAACAACAATTGTTTTTATTAAAAAAAATTTTTTTTAATTATTTTTTTTATTCTTTTATTAAACTAACAACTAGGGTAGCTCACGGACGGTTATTAACCGGTACCCCCGGTTTTCGGTTATCGCCGGTTTTCGACCCCCGGTTTTCGGTTCCGGTTTTTGATTTACCCCCGGTTTTTGGTTAACCGGGACCGGTTTTTGGACAAATTTTCATCCAGAATATCCCATTAAGACGTTGTCACATTCTAACGCTTTTAAATAGATGTTTTATACTCTAGGAGCATAATAATTTACAAATTTCAACAATTCGAGGAATTAAATAGTATATGGCTAGATAGAGTTGGCTGATTTAGAATATTAGGATAATAGAGGGATTAGGGGATATCGACGATCGGTGGATTAGGAAGATAAGAAGTTTCAAGGGCGTTGGGGTGATTAATAGTGATCCGATGACCATTCTATGATCTTAAATACGATGTCCATTCTCCATATATCCTTCTAATAACCCCGATTTCAATTTTCAGCGCCGCAGGCGAAAATTTTGGAAATTTAGGAAGGCCAAGAGACTAGATTTCTTTTATTTTTCACGCCATTTAAACTAAAAGGGAATGCGATGGCCGAAGGCCCCCCCTTTAATATCCTAACAGGATATTAAAGTGAAAAGGAAGGCTTCTATGTAAAATTTCTTGCTCTTTCAGTAAAGTTCACAAAGGGGGCAATGTAAAAAAGAGGGCAAAAAAAATCAAAAAGGGGGCAAATGCCCGCTAAAGTTGGCAAAAGGGCCACAACTTTGAGGGGTATCAATTGATTTTAATGGCCTAAGATTAATGGCCTAAGATTAATGGCCTAAGATTGATTTTAATGGCCTAAGATCGGGCCTAAGATATTTGGCACAAAAAGACTCGAAAAACATTTATTGAGTAAAGTTCATCAACTAAACCACTTAACCACACATCTCAAGTAATAAAAGTGAAAGAAATTATATTTATCGAAAACGAAAAGGAAGGAAATAATTTGTCGAACTATATTTTGGGAGTTAAAATGTCCTAAAAATACAAAAAAATTCCATCTTTAGGGGTGTATCTTTAAAACCGAAACCGGGCGGTTTTGGTCACCGGTTTTCGGTTATCGCCGGTTTTCGACCCCCGGTTTTCGGTTCCGGTTAATTCGCCAAAAACACCGGTTAACGGTTCCGGTTCCGGTTCGGTTAACCGTCCGTGAGCTACCCTACTAACAACCTGTAAATTTTAATTTTTTATATTTTTAAATTTTGTTTATTTAAGGTGGTTTATTTAATCTAGGTCGGCATTGTATTTTTAAATAAGTAAAATGACTAGGAATTTAAACATAGAACTAATCTCGAACTAATTTTTTAATAATAATTTAAATATTATTATTATCTCTAAATATTCTGAATATTTTCTGAAGATTATTAATATTATTTCTAAATATTTTCACAACAGGCCAAAATGACTACGATTTTATGCGAAATGTAAGTTATTCTAATATTTTTAAATTTTTTAATTGATTAATATTAAATACACAACTTAATTAATGAATAAAATTGATTCAACAATTTTATTTCTCAGTTTTATTCTTTTTCAAACAATTTTATACACAAAAAGCATTTTGGGTTTTTAAGTTTTTTACGTTAAAATTATTCTTTAGAAAAATAAACATCTCTGTACTCAGAAAGAGATAAAGGCATTTGAAGGTAAAAGTTTAATATGTATATAAATAATTATAAAAAGTTATATTAAAAAAGTTTATTTTATAAAAAGTTATAATGTTCAATCAAATTTCATATCTAATTCGTAATTTACAGTTGAAGCTTCTCATATAGATTTACTATTTTACATTGTTTACTCTTTTATTTAAAAATAAATACGTAATTCAAAAGATTATTTAATGTCCACTTGTAAAACAAAGTGGAGAAGACATACATAGCTTTTATTAATTTTAAAAGTATTATTTCATACGAAACATTGATTTTTGAGTTTTTATAATCAATATATTTTTATATTCGATTTAATATTACATTTCTAATAAAATTGTTATATATTTTAAATGTACATATTTTTATACATATTATATTTTTATTAATAGACATTATTTTAGTTAAGCTATTCACAATATATTTGCTTTATACATTTTTATTTTTCCTTTTTCTGAAATAAGTTATACATATGTACATATACATATTCTGGCTTTATTTTTAGATTTAACCCTGTACCTTCTTCTTCATATTATTTTGTGTGCACTGTAAATTCCACATTCATTAGTGTTTTTTTGTCTTTCTACATTAACTATCTATGTTTTTCTCCAATCTTAATTTTCACCTATTCTGTAGCTAATGATAAAACATCTAAAATGTTAAAACATGTAAAAAATCATGTTCATTTTTCGAAGTAGTATTTAATTAATCAATTAAATATAGAATCATTTGCAGATTCTTCAATAAATTTCGACCACTTGCAGATTCACCACAAAAATTAAGTCCTAAGCAAAGAAATGATTATGGCTAAACCTAAACAAATATTTTCAATATTTTTTGGCTGGGCGTCACCAGCTTTAGTAAAACAATTTAAATTAATTAAATAAATGAAATATTTATTTCAACAAAAATGTTTAAGTGAAAAGGGTTTTTTGTTTTTAAAAGAAAATTATTATGATTCATATTATTGTTAGCGTGATCCTTTTTATTGTTCCTTTTTCCTTCCCTTTTTTAATAGATTTCACTTTCTCAAACGGTGTAATAATTATTTAACAAGGTCAGAGCGGAATTTAAGCTCGGTAGCGGTTAAAGACTCCCTAACCATATATTGAAATGTGTGTTTGTATCTATTTATTATTGATAATATATTTTTTGCCCTTAAAATTTCCCTAACCGCTGCCTTACTTGGCATGTTTGCTTTAATTGGAGGACAAGAATTAATTTTTTAATACCCATACGAAAAATAGTAAAAATGCTTATGTACAATTACTTTAAAACGGTGTGATCTATTATTATTTTAATTTGTTTAAAATACATTTTTTATTAAATTTCTATGAAAATTCTTCAGAACAAAATACGAAAAATAAAATAATAGTTTAGTGTAGTTTACTATTGATATTTTGTATGACATTTATTTTAAATAGAATATCAAATATTCTATCCTAAATAAAAATATTCTCATAATTCATATTTGCATATTATTTACTTAACAGATTTTTAAAAAATTTAAGATCTTGTAATTTAACAGATTCTTTTATTTATCTATTACTATTAATTCATTTACAAAAAAGAATATTAAAATAATGATTTATTTAAAAGAGAAATAATTACAATTTTTAAATCTACATATTCGATTAGAAATTATTTTTGTTTATTCATAGAATATAAACAATTATTAAAAAATTTTTTAATTGTCAAATATTCAAAAATACTAATTAATTAGTATTTTCTATATGATGAGATTAATATCTCAAACGAAAGATCTCATAGAGAATTGAAAGTCTCGTAGAGAATTCTTTTTTGATGTTCTCAAATTTTCATTAAAATAGCTTTTTACCAAGAAATCCCAAAATCCAAAAACTTATGTTTAACATAAAAAATTTTTAATAACATATTTTTCTACTTTATTTTTGCAATAAATTTGAAACAAAATTTTTCGTTTTTCAAACTAATTTTAAAACTTATGTTTTAACATATAATTAATATATTTGTATATTTTTATTTAACATTTTTTGTAAATAATATCAATTATTATATTTTTATAAATTGTTATAAATAATTTAATTCTCAACATTTAGACAATCAGACCCGAAATTTTTTAAAAAATTTTTAATAACATATTTTTTAATTTGAAGAATGTATATTCAATTATATTTTAATATTCTACATTTAAATATAGTTTCTTAATGAAAAAATAAAAAAATAAAATCTTGTTTTTGACTAGATATAAAAAATTGACAATTCTTGAGTGTATTATATATTTCTAAAATTTTACTGATAAAAATTGCTGAAATTTAAAAATTTAAAGTTTTTGCCCTTAAAATTTAGAATTGTTTCCATTATATTTTCAATAAAATATATTAAAATATACTAATTAGCTGGATTAATTTTAAACTATTTTATTTGATGAATTTAATGTATTTATTTCAGATTAATTTTCTAAATTCTAAATTATCATGATAATTATTTTAAACGAAAGTCTAATTTTATAATAGAGTTATAAAAATTTTCATTTTTCAAACAAATTTTAAATTTTATGCCATCAGCTCAAACAATTAAAATGAAATTATTTTAAGAACATAAGTGAGTTAAGTATTCAAATTAATAAAAATTCTAAATTAATAAAAAAAACATCGGGTCAAAGCGATTGATTCAAATAAAACATATGTTATTTAGAAAACTACAGTTACTTGAAATACAATTTTTTGTCATACATATTATATTTGTTATTAATGTAAAATAATTTTTATATTTTATCAAATTTATTAAATCATGATATTGGTTTTTTGTTAACTTGCTAATGACCTTTTGTGCTTTATTGGTCTCGGCATTAATGAACGAAACTCAAATGTGTACTTAAAATTTCGGAATTGAATGAGGATTAAAGTTTTTATAATTAATGTTATTCATAACTTAATAAAATATAAAATATTCTGATGAAATTTTATATTTATGATAAATTTAAATCTAATATTTATGATAAATAAGAACTACTAAAAATTTAATATAATAATATGTATAATTTAACATAAATCATATATTATTTTTATTATTTAAAATTAATAAAATATAATCTTTTATAAGTAAATAAATTAGAAAAATAAATTGAAAATTATTTAAAGAAACTATCATTTTTTGCTTTCTATCAAAACTTATAAAAATTCAATCCATTAGTAGATACGTTAAATAAAAATTTAGCATAATTATTATTTTTATATGAAATGATAGAAAACATTCGGACAAACTTAATGCAAAAAATATTAGAATGTATAAGTGAAAAGGTGATAAAATTATATTGATTCTATCAGGGTTGCCGCGCGAAACCCGGGATTTTTGTACCCGATACTCGAAAAGAAAATTTTCCAACCCGAAACCCGTGATCCGAAATTGGTTAAAATCCGAAATTTCTACCCGAAAACTTAGCCTTACCCGATTTTTTAAAATAAAGTTAAAAAATTATAGGAAGAGAAAGAAGGAAAAGAAAAATATTCCATTTTTTCATTATGTTGATAGGTGGTTGAATGGGTAAGGTGTGGAAGATAGATGAGGTTATGGCTCGAGAGAGAAAAGCGTAGTTTTTAAGTAAAAATAGGGCGACCTAAAAACTTTTTTTCCAAAACTTCTAAAAGAAATTGATTTTTTTCTAATTTATAAATATTGTTTTTATTTTCAAATTTAATTTTAATAATTTAGAAAAAATTGAAATCATCAAAACAATCTGATACTAAATATATATATACCAAATATATAAAATAGTTATATAATAATATTTTGCCCTTTAAATAATTATTTTCATGAAATAATGGTATAATTTTATGCGCATGAAGAATAAGGAAAAGTCATGCGTAGCACAAGAAAAAGCTTTATTATAATTGTTAATATACATGCAAAACATATTAATTATATAAAATATATAATTTATTTAAACAAAGGAAACAACTCTCTAATGGGATAACATTGAAATATAAATAAAAGTACAAATAATAGATCAAAATGATAAGTTTATAGATTAAAATAATAAGCCCTATCTCTTTTCCCACTACTCTTTTTTCTCGTTCTCTGCTCCTCCAACTTTTTTTTTCTTCTTTTTAAAAATAAATTTAGTCAATAAATTTAGTTTATTGATTTAGTCTGGTCATTAATAAAAGAAGACTTGTTGAAGAATTAATCTACTTGTTGAAGAATTAATATTGTTAATTTAAAAATTAAAAATAAAATTAAAAAAGAATAGTTATTTTATTAAGATTGTTTTATTAAGATTTGTGATTAAAAATGTTAGAATTAATAAATAACTAATAATTTTTATGATTAATTTTATTTGTTGTTCTCATTACTGAGTGGAGTTTGATACAGTTATATTTTCTTCTGATATATTTTTATTATTGTAATTTATTTAATCTTATTAAGAAAAGAAGAAGCATTATAAAAATCTTGATTATTGAAATAGAATCTATTTGCCTAAAAGTTGTATTTTATGTATTTTTATATGCTCATTAGTTTATGAATTTATCATAATTATTTGACCTAAAAATTTAGAAACACTTGTAATGAAAATGTAGAAAACAACGTTCCTGAGCACAACGATTTTGTTATTGTTAATCCTAATTTTTAAACAAAATAACGTGATTGAAGAGATTAAAATTTAATTGAAGAAATATTAAAATAACAAAAAAATTAAAATAAAAAATTGAAATTAAAAAACAATTTTTGTTTATTAATATTTTATGTAAATCTTTAGTTTATCAGCCTCTTGCCGCATTACTTTACTTAATCAGCCTATTTTTGTAATAAAATAGGAAGTAAAACAAAAATATTTTAGGTATTTTTGGGAATAGTATAAATAAATTTAAAGATATTCAACAAATTAGCGGTCAAACCTTTATTTTAATGCAGTCTAATTGAAAATTAGATTTTAATTAGAAGATTTTATCTTAGTAAAACTTATATAGTTGAGAAGTTAATTAAAACGATTTTTCAAAATCCCAATTTATCAAAATATTCAGGATATAAAGTTTTATTTTTTAATAATTTTCCTATCTAGTGTGTGGAATCTAGAGTGTTTTTTTTTATCAAAACTTAACTAAAGTAATAAATTTAATCTACATAAATCGTATAATTCATGTACAAAAAGTAATCAAAAAATTAAATACCGTAAATGCTCTAATTGAAGCACATGTGCTTCTATTTTTCGATCCCCTCGTAGGGCGTGCTTCTATTAGAGACTGTGTTTCAATTAGAGACTGTGCCTTTATTTTTCGATCCCCTCGTAGGGTGTGCCTCTATTAGAGACTGTGCTTCAAATAGATACTGTGCTTCTATTAGAGCATTTACGGTACTTGCGAAAAATTTACATAAAAAAGCTTATTTTGTAATTTATTACGAAAATTATACAATAAATAATTGAAATGTATCTATTTATAATTCAATTCTAGCATTTACGAATAAAATATATAAAAAAACTCGAAGTAAAATTTAAGAAATATTTAAATAAGAAAAAGCAAAGATCAGGCCGCATAAATATATACATACCTAAATTAAATAAAAGTATAGTTATATAAAATAAAGAAAAATAATTTTATACAATCTTCTAATTTTTTTTCATGGAAAAGGTAGTTTGCCAACTCCCCCCTCAAAAGAACGATTATTTTTATTTAGGATTAAAAAGAAAACAACAACAAATAATTATTTATTTTATTTAAATTAATTTACTTTTTGATAAAATTATAAATATTTATATAAAATTAATTAAATGTTTATCAACATAATATTTATATTTTTTTGGAATAAATTTTTTAAACTTCTTTGTGTCAATGTCTCAATACTCAGAATTTGATGATATTTTTTTTGTCTGCCTAATTTACCTTCATTACTGAATTGTTAAATTTTATTACTAAGATCAAATAATAAAAATTTTTATGTAATATTCTTCGGTATTAATATAAAACTATATTTAAATTAAGAAAATTTAAAAATAATAAGGGTTAATAAAAATAGTTTTAAAATGTGTTATAAATTGAGAAAGTTCTTTAATTATAAATAAAATGGTTGATGAATTTGAATTGAGTTTTTTAAATTTTAATAAATTTACGAAGTATCCGTATTTCAAATTAAGGATTTTTAAAAGAAAATTTTTTAAGAAAAGAGTGTATATTATTTATTTATCATACATATTAAGTTTTGCTTCAAAAACTGAAGTTAATTTAAATGATTTTCTTCATTGGCATATTAACTTCAAGACACGAACTACACTAGTTTCAAGGCGTGACAAAAATTGTTTTTAAAAATTTTTCTATTGAATTTAAGGATCATAATTTACAAACTATAAATTCTGTACGCAATAAAAAAGAAAAAATACACAAATTTTTAAGGGAAAAATCTGGAAGTAAAGAAAAAGATGGTGGAAAAAATAACGATCTAAATAATGAAAATAAAATGTCAAACTCAATGGACTCGAGCATTGTCTTCATTAATAAGATTTTTCTTGTTAGATTTTTAATTTATAAATTTTAAACTGAATATTTTATTTCGACAATTTTCTAAAATAAAATAAAGCAAAACAGCGAACGTAAAAGCTATTTTTGTTAAAATTTTTTATAAAATCATGAAAATTTTTATACATCTAAATTATCAAACGAAAATTCATAAATACCACGCTTATTTGTAACAAATCACTCCATATCTTTAATAAATCGCTTAAATCACTCAGCTAATTTCAAGTCAATACAATCATTAATGTTTTTGTTAAAATTAGTAGATATGCAATATCCACTTTAAAAAATAATTTATAGAATAATGTTATTATATTTAATTGTTAATAGGTGTATTAAAAATTATTTTTTAATCAAATTGCTTTCGGAAATAAAGAAATATTAAGTTTTGTAATAAATGGAATAAATAAACTTAATCATTATAAATTCATTAATGAATTTTGAAATTTTGTTTTAATAAATTATGCATTTAATAGAGTTGTCAAACCTAAATAGCGTCGTTACCTCTTAGTATGTTAAAAAGTTATTTCTAATTAAAAAGTTAAAAAGTTAATAAAATTATTAGAATAAAGTTAAATAAAATAAAATCATTAAAAGATAATTATTTGTTAAAATATAACAAAAAAACTTAAGAATAGAAAAAGTTAAGCAAATTTTTTAATTTGAATAATATTCAAGATAAACCCTGTAAATTTATTGAGAAAATAATTTCCACATTTTCTCCTTTCCCAAAATAAAATCATCTAAGCAGCTTGCTGATATCAGCAGTGATGCACCTTATTTTAAAATGGTTGAATTTACATCAAGACTCCTATTATTTATAATTATTTATTTGATTTACATAATTATTTACAATTTAAAAATCATAATTAAATTTTATTATGTAATTTGCTTTTGATCTATTCCAATACTTTACTAATTTATAACAATTTTTAAATCAGAATAAATCTAAGAATTAATTCATCTTTTCACTACATTATCTCATAGTAAAACATTTTCAAATAATTTATGAAATTGACAATATTTAGATCAACATATATTGTACTAAAACTAAAATTTCCAGTGGAAAATAGGGAAAGCTGCCGACAGATATTATAATAAAATTGAGACCTATTAACACTCGCGAGCGGACAAATGGATAAGGCGTCCGCCTACAGGCAGAAGTTGGTGGTTCGACTCCGATTGAGGAAAATTAATTTTAATAAATTTTGGGAACAATTTTACCCTTCAAAAGGCTTTGGCTGGTTGCACGTGCTAGTCACGTGCAACCAGCGTGCTAGTCACGTGCGCGTGACTAGCACGTGCACGTGCTAGTAGCGCGCGCGAAGGGAAGGCTTTGAAGTGAAGCCTATGCCTTTTTGAAAGATAACAGGGAAAAATCGATAATCAAAGTAGCATTATTTTGTAGTAACTTAAAAAACAAACTAGCTCATTGGCAGAACGAATTGCTGAAATTGAAAAGAATTAAAAAGAAATTAAAAATTCTGAAAAAAATACTAAAAGTTTTTTATACAACTAGATGTAGAATATTTAATATTAAGCATTAGATTCGAACCCGTCCCATACATTCGAACCCGTCCCATCTTTGATCGAAATTGCGGATTTTTAAAAATTCGAGATCGAAGCCCTGATTTTAAACAATATTATGAATAAATTTTTAGTTTATTTAGTTAATTACCAAAGTTTACACAAGGTAACACCCAACATAATTTAATAATATTTAAAATCTTGATTAATTAAAGTTCCGTTCACAAATAAATTTTTAAAAGCATGTAACTTTGAACCCAATGTAAAACAAATTTCAAATTGATTTAAAAATATACTTTAACAGTCAAATTTATTTTGATATTTATTGCTGATTGTTAAAATAAAAACTAAATTGTATTATATAACTTATACAAGAATTGCTGAAATAAGATCACAAAAGTTTGGAATTATAAATTTTACTATATAAAAATGAATTAAATAATCTATTTATTTAAAATTAAATGTCATTCTAAATTATTGAAATGTATTGTAGACAAATTGCATGTAAACGATTACAGGAAAATGCAAAACTCCTATTTTTACCCAGGCTTAATTTCTGACAATCTATTCTCCTGCATATTAATAAACCTGAGTTCACAGCATAATCATCAATAATAAACAGATTTAAAAAATAAAATTAAGAATCATTCTTCGTATTGGCAATAAAATCAACTAAAATGAAATATTTATAATTAATAAAAAAATTCAATGACTGGTAAATAGAAGTTAAGAATTTGATTAGCAAACAAAAGGACAATGCTTTGACCTTAAATGATAATAAAAACACGAAAGATTGGCCACATTCTTTGGCTTAAACTCCATTGGAATGGAAGATGCTTAAACAAAAACATTCAATCTTTAAATATACACCAAAAAATTATGTTCTTTGTGTGTGAAAAGATTGAAAAGAAAGGTAAGAAGCGATTTGTAAGAATTGTGATTTTAAGACGTGAATGGACGCCGTTTATTAGACAATGAAGTGTTTGTTATGTATGTTTTTTAAAATAAACGAAAATTTATTTATTTAGAGAATAAAAATATGTTTGATTAAGTTTTGAAAATTGTCTAAACATTTTGATGATAGTTGAAAATGAATTGATAAAATAATTTTTAACATCTGTCTTTTACATATATTATGGTATTTTCTAACTTATTTATTCTAATCAATCCTTATTCAATAATTAAATTTAATTTTTTTCATAATTATTCTTTCAGAATAATTAAAAAAACTGCTGTAAAAATTTTATGGTAATCTAAAGTTTAAATCTAAAGTTAAAATGATAAAACCCTATAATAAGAGAAACTAAAAAAATTAATGAGAATAAATAAAGAAAATAAAATACCGATTTAAATAACTATGCTAGTTTATTATAATTACTTCGTACAGTTTTTGCATAAAATTCAATTATTTTTTTCATGACATAATATTTACTTCAATATTTATTTATATTACAGGTTTTATGATATTGCTTTATGTATATATTAAAAATACAGATTATTAATATTATTAATATTAATAATACTAATAATAATTACCGACATATCCCCTAGCTTACTCAGAGGGATTTTTCAATGCTGTATTGATCAGCTATGATGAAGGTCGACAAGACATCAAAAAATTATAGCAGATCATTTAGGATGCACAATGTGTAGTCAAATATTAAAACCGATAACGGATTCCTGTGCGAGAAATTTTAAATAACACAAGTAAATAAAATAGTTATTTTCATAGTTATAAATATATATCTTTAAAAATATAAAAAATTAATATTTTTTAGGTTTATTTTTTATAAATAAGTTGTTTAATTCTTATAATTTGGTTACAAAAACATGACAAACATTTAAATTTAAAAAATAAAATTTGTACATATTAGTAATAAAAACGAATAAATTAAAATGTATAGTTTCTTAAACATGATTTATAAAAAGTTTACCTAAGTGTTATTATATTTATTTTATTTATTTATATAATATGAAGTTAAAATAAATCAAAATTTCCAAATCTCCCAAAATTTCCCAAATAGACACAAATTAGAATTAAAAAAACTGCATAGTTATTTGCCTTAGAAATATTAACATAAAAGAAGAGTTTTGCTATGGAACAATTTTACAAATTCTTTAATTAAAAATTATTGTAATAAGATGTATAAATTATTATTTTTTAAATTAATAATATAGTAAAAATAAATATACCAAAATTTTGAAAATTTTGACCAATCTTTGGCAAAATTTTGCAAAAAATGACGAAATATGGATAAAATATAAAAAATATGGACGGAACGTCCAAATATGAAAAAATATGGAAAATATGGATTGGTAACTCATAAACGGCCTTATAAACATATGCTAAAACAACGTTTTTCGTGCGTTTCACGACCCAACTAAGCCAGGAAAAAAATATGGAAATCCATATAAATCCCATCCCTTGTTATGTTGCATAAAAAATTATTTAATATTTGAGTATAATTAAAATAATATAAGTGCAAAATAAAACTAAAAAATATTTAAGTAAGGTTAAAAAGATAAAATGCAAGCTTGTGAAGAGATTTGGGATGCTTCGTTTTTTTAACATTTAGAAAAACATTGTTGTACAAACAAATTCAAAGCTTCCATTATTATTATTTATCAGATAGACAAATTAATGTAATTATTAAAATGCAAAACAAATTTTTAGTAAAAGTTATTATAAAATTTTAAGATAATATTGGTCATGCATAAAGCTGCAACTTTCAATATAATTAATAGGGAGTGGCTAAAATATGCACGGAAAATCCAAAAATATGCGCATATATATGCAACGAAAAAGACCAAAATATCCACCAAAATATGCCAAATTTGCCGAAATATGCAATAAATATGCAGCAAAAATAATGAAAATGTGCTTTATAAATCAATTTTTCAAATAAAAAATACTAATTTAGCATACAAATTGATGCTTAAAAGCACTTTTAAAAAATTTTATGAACTTAAAATTCAAACAAAAGAATTTTTTGAAAAAATTATCGCGACAAATTTTTCGAAAAAATTTTTTTCAACAAATTTTTATTAAAAAATTTTTTGCTAAATAATTCCAAAATTTTGAAAATTTTGCCCAATTTTTACAAAATCTCTCAAAAAATGGCAAAATATGCTCAAATTTAGGTAAAAATATGCAAAATTTCCCAAAATATGCACAGATATGCAAATATGCAGGAAAGTACAGAAATATGCAAAAATATGCTATGGGAACCCGGTCCTTAATGTTCGTCCTACGTAAAAATACCATTTTTGAGCGTTTCAGCTCATGGCATTGCATGTTTGCATTGCATGTTTTGCCGAACCCTATTTATAATTTTTATTACATAAAAATTTGAATACGTTTTAAAACTTGATATTTAAACTAATTAGCAACATTTTAGCTTTCAATGCACTTAATAATAATTTTATATTTTTAGATTTTAACAAGTTTGCTATTCATTATAAAAATTTATATCATCTTTTCTAGTTCAAACTCATGAAAAAGAAATTATTAAATATATCATTATATAATATCAACAATGAAATTTCACCAATACTCTTTAGTCTTTTAGTAAATTTTACTTTAGAATTACTCCAATCTTAGGTGGCTCGACGTCACAGACAATAGAGGAGAAATCATTAATTGTAACCTGAAAATTTTTTAATATTATGAATAATTTAATATTATGAAAATTTTTTAAATTTTATTTTAATATTATTAAAAAATAATTGTTACATTATATATCCTTTTTAACTATATTTAAATTCTAATTTTGAAATAAAAATACAGAATATTTAATTGCTCTTTAATTTTATTTACATATATGTATAAAAATCTCAAATATAGTCAAAAATAATTTTTTCATAAGATTAATAAACTGCTGGAATAAACTTCCGAAAGAAATTCTATAAATGATTTTGCCTCCATAAATAATAAAAAATGGTTGTATACTCTGTTTTATTTCTATTGATAATTAAAACTAATTTCTATAACTTCATACTCTTGTTTATGGTATTTTAAAATTTTTTATGTTAATATTGCTTTCTGGTACGTCCCATCATTACTCTTATTAACAACTTTTGATGGCCCTTCTGCTTGATTTGTTTGATTAATACCTTGTGTTAAGGCTTCTCTTACATGTTTATTCTTTCGTCATAATGAATCGTGAGTGATGCTGTTGATTGTCCATTTCTAGAGAGTATGTGATTTTTAAATTTGTATTGCACCTGTTTTTGCATTGTTTTTTTCTTTTTTAAGTTATATTTTATGTAGCTGATATCAAAAATAAGTTTTTAAATAAATTTAATCTAATTTACTTTATTATTTAATAATGTTTAATATTTCACATCGCAGGATATTTCGATGTGAATTATTGCGACTGGCTTAATCTCGTGGTATCAAGATATTCTAGGCTGTTATGGAATCTTTCTTAGCTTGTTGTTTTAATTTAATATTTTTAACACTAAAAAGAAAGACACATATTATTAGCCAACAAGCATGAAAATTATATTTATTTACATTATATTTTAATATACTTACAACTAACATTGTTATTAAATTGCATCATGTATGTTATGTTTATATCTAATTAGATTGAAAGAAAAATATATTGTGTCGCGTGTTGTTTTTAAAAATGCTAATTAAAATAACTAGGGAGTTAAATTTAAAACATGTACAAGAATATTGCTGTATTTCCATATATTAGCAAACTAATTTGCTCAAATTATTAAATTTAATCCATATTTGTATTTTAACTTTATATTTAAAATCATTGATCAAAACACTAAAGAGACTAAGAGCAAATAAAATTTTATTAAATAAAGGGATATGGGATGATGAATATGTAGATAAGTATTTTTTACGCGAAATTTTTTTATTCAACGCGAACAACGTGATATTTTTTTATTCACGACATAAATAAATCTTTTCTTAATTTTTATCATTTTGATGTCAATTATATGTCAATTAACTAAAAGTCAGGGTGGCCCCTTCCAAAACACTAAAATAGGGCGCAGACATTCAAAAATAGGGCAAAAATAGGGCAAAATCGGCCAAAAATGGGGCAAAAATTAGGGCATAGCTTTAAAAGCTTAGGCATACTTAAAATTTCAAATAAGGCGAATTTTTGACAATTTTGGAAGGCCAAGAAGCCAAATTTCTTTCTTTTTTAGCGCCGCAGGCAAAAATTTTGATGATTTTGGGAGGCTAGAAGCCAGATTTCTTTCATTTTTTGCGCCGCAGGCAAAAATTTTGAGGATTTTAGAAGGCCAGGTAGTCAGAAATCCTTCATTTTTACTATTTTTCTTACAAAATCCGAAGAATTTTTAAAATTTTACAAAATATTAAAAATAGGGCAAAAATATGGCAAATGAGAAAATAGGAAAAAAATAGGGCGAAAAGGTCAAAAATAGGGAAAATCCTCTATAAATAGGGTAAAAGGGCCACCCTGCTAAAAGTCCTAAAATATTAATATATTTTCATTACGGAATATATTGTTCTGTGATAGACTGGAAAAGATTAAAAAAGTTATTGAATTTTTCATTAATCTTATTTTTTATATTGGGCGAAATTTCATTAAATCCTAGATAGTATGCTAGAATAGGTTTAATGCGGTTAATGTTTTCAATATTAAGAAAACATAGTAAGTAATCGTGTCCGGACAATGCGTAATCGTGTCCGAACAATGCGTCCGGACACGATTACATACTTAGGTTTAACTAACTTCCATAAATTTTGTTGAAAATAAGATTTACAGGCATTTCGTAAATCAAGTTTTTAATTCATTTTATACAAAAAATGAATAATTTTATTATTTTTATGTATTTATTCTTTGCAGTGTATTCGTGCTTAAATTCGAAGAATATATAATTCAACATTAGATTTCGAGCTAACACAAAAATTTTTTAATAATATATTTTATTAAAGTAAAATATAATGGATTCATTTTTTCAAATTTTTTTTAAATGGAATTTGTGAACCTTTTCTCGAGAATTTTTCATCATATTTACAGAGTTTTAGATCATTGAACAATTATCTAAATTGCAAAATTCTTAGCGTAAATTAATGGGTTTTGGTACTTTTATTGTTTGTTATATTGCTAATTCGTTAGCTAATTTAAAAGTAGACATGTAATCTCTGGTACAAACATTCATTTGATAATTGTTTATATATAATACTCCAGCATCAATTGCATGTAATCCCTAAATTTATTAAAGTAACTAAAAATTGATCATTTCCGTTTACATATATTTATTTGAGTGATAAAGTCATTAATTACAAAATTATTGGTTGTTGAGCTTAAACATGTGTGTAATACTTACATATTTATGTTATTCTTTTCAATTTACATTTTAAGTAGATTTTCATATTAAAATTTATTTATTTTTCGAAATATGTATATAAAATATTAAATAATAAAAATATAGCTTTAATTTATAAATTATTATTTAATCTTATTTATTTTAAATAAGTAAAATAAATTCTGAATCTTTTTGTAGCATATTTTTGCAAACGTATAATCGGCATTGTGCTCCTTGTCGATAATGTGATTCAAGTTTTCTAGAATTTCAATTATCGATCATAGTCCATTAACAAATTCATATACTATTGCAAATTCATATACTATAATCGGAATTCTTGGTCTAAAGTTATAACTACTGTTGATTTACTATTGTTAATTTCACACATGGTAATTTACTTTCAATTACTATGGAATCTTTTACTTGTAATTATTCTTTTATTTGCCGAATATATCGTATAATCGTTTTATTGAAAATTCTCCATTTCATATATATAAAGTCGAAATCAAAATCGCTTTCTTTTAACTCAATCCAAGTTAATAAAGATGGTATAATTTTGTAGTATTGGTTCTGGTTTAATTTATGCACAATATTTAGAAGATTTTCTTAATTATAAATTCCCTTTAGTTTCTTATTTTATTCAAATATTTCTTTGTCAAAAGATATTTAATTTTCTGATTCACTCACGTTTTTTAATTATTAATCAATATTATGAATATTATAATAAAAACTTTATCTTAATTGAACAAGTTTTTTACATAATACTTTCATATTTTTCGTCTATTTCAAATTATTTCGAATTTAAAAATAATTAATACATTATATGCTCTAATTTTATTTATATAAATAAATCAAATATAGGCAAAAATAATTTTTCATAAGTTAATAAACTACTGGAATAAACTTTCGAAAGAAATTCTATAAATGATTTTGCCTCCATAAATAATTAAATCAAACAAAAATGCGAAATAATCTGTTTTATTTCTATTGATTATTAAAAATATTTTTATAACTTCATACTCTTGTTTATGAGTATTTTAAAAAGTTTTATGTTAACACTGCTTTCTGGTACGTCGAATCATTACTTTTATTAACAACATTAGATGCCACTTCTGCTTGATTGGTTTGATTGGTACCATGGATCAAAGCTTCTCTTACCATGTTTATTAGGGTTTCACCGGAACAGAAATTTAGACCGGACCGGAACCGGAACCAATTTGAGTTCCGGTTCCCGGAACCGGAACTTTTCTAAGTTCCGGCCCGGAACCGGAACCGGAACTTTAAAAAAATTTGCTAGCAAATTAAAATAAATTTGTATTTTAAGTAGGGTTGTCGGTTACGCCAAATCCTTCTGTTAACCGAAACGACTAACCGAATCGAAACTTTCGGTTAACCAAAACAGAACCGAAAAACCGAACAGAACTACCCCCAATGCCCGATACACCACCAATTATATATCCCCTTCGATCCTAGAATTTCTTCGAATTATCCTTAATCTTACCAAATCCCTAGATATCAAATCACCGATAAATATAATATCAGATGGACCATTTAATTTGTTTACAGCGCCGCAGGCGAAAATTTTGAGAATTTCGGAAGGCATGAGCAAAAAAATTAACCATTTTTTAGTCAAACAAGAAATTTTAAGAATTTTGGAGAGACAAAAGGTGCTAATTTCTCCTTGTAAAAGTAGAATAATTTTAAAACAAAATTAAAATTCTAAAATAAATTATTTATGGTAAGAAAAACATCAAAATTTAATGTTCTATGAGAGGGAAGCGAACCCACCCTTAAATCATTAATGCCTGGGGTGAAGCCTAACCTCTTAACCACTCGGCCACCCGCTTACATGAGGCCATTTAAAGAAATTAAACATATTTCTTTAGATTTTTCTATTAATACAAAGACCGAGAGTGCGAGTAGTTTAGTAATATTTTCTAAAAAAGGGATCGTTAGGGGTGTAAAAAAGTTCCGGTTTGCCCGGAACCAATTTGTAAACCGGAGCCGGAACCGGAACCAATTTGAGTTCCGGTTCCCGGAACCGGAACCAAAAAAAGGCCGGAACTTTCCGGAACCGGAACCGGAACTTCCGGTGAAACCCTAATGTTTATACTTTCGTCGTATTGAATCGTGAGTGATGATGATTGTCCATTTCTATAGATTTTTGGATTTTTTAATTTGTATTGTTTTTCCATTGTTTTTCTTTGTTACGTGCTATTTTGAGTATGTGGCTGATATCAAAAATATTTTTTAAATAAATTTAATGTAATTTAATTTACATTATTAATTTAATAAATTTTTAATTTAAAATGAATGTAAAAACTATAATATATAATTGTTTTAATCAAAATATGTTAGTTTAAAATTTATCAATTAAAGTCTTTACGATATTTGTTTAGTAACTTTTCAATAAATTTTCTCATTTATTTTTTATTATTATTTTTAAAATAACGCTTTATTATATCTTAGTATATTTCTCGTTTAACTATTATTTTAGCATTTCACTTTTAAGGATTAAAATTAAAATTTTATACTTAATTTGAAGAAAAACGTTTTTAACTAATTTATTGATTTTGTTTTCAAATTTTATTTTTCCACATTAATAAAAGTCTAAAATTACATCAAATTCATAAAATAGCTATGTTTTCATTAAATTTTTCATACAAATATGCAATATAAAATAACTATGATTGATCTATTTTATTTGAAGATAGTGTTGTATGTTTTATATATTTATTTAATTTTATTTACTATGATTAATGTAATTTTTTACTAAATTTTAAGATTATATCTGGTCATGTACACTATAATGAAATAATTTATTTGTTTTTTACATTTTTAAACATCAGAGCAGCTCACACAACTGAATTTGTTAAGACTAACATAATTAGCTTTTTAATTACGCTAACTAAATAGGGAATATACTAATTAAATATATATAATTAGAGGTTAATTAAAATATAATTTAAAATACGTTAAAATTTAATTTAATATTAAATACGTTTATATGAATTGATAAAAGTTTTACAGCATTATGTTTATATACATATACTCCAATAACTTGTAGATCGTTTGACTACCAGCATCCAAAAAACATCACATCTGTCAAAAGAACGACATACTGTAGGGCCCCGATGCACAAAAGTAACACGACCAGTTAAACTAGTAAAAACTAAAAATTTTTTTCAAAATTAAAGATAATGATTGCAATTTTTAAAATTGCATTTTAAAAATTTTAAATTAATTTGATTTTTGTAAATTTTAAATTAATTTTTTTATAAATTTATTATTGGTATTTATCAATAAATTTAATAATTTGCTTTTTTTATATTCGTTGATAGTATTTGATGTAGAAAATAATTCTGTCTTAGAGATTAAAAAAAACATCACATCTGTCAAAAGAACGACATAATGTATGCGCCATAACTAAATATTTTTTTCTTTAATGTTTATCTTCATTCTAAAAATATTTCATTTAAATTAATAATAGACTTGAAATAAATTAATGATGTTTTGTTAATATGTCTATAATTTTAATTTACATTTAAATCAAAAAGTATTTTAATTCATTGAGATATTTTTTAATTTTTAACTAATGCTTTGACAATTTATTTATATAATGATGTTATATTAAAATTTTCTGATGAATGAAAATATTCAGACTTGAGGATTTCTCATAAAATTCCTAAATTCCTGCAAAACAAATAATTTTCTTGCGAATTAAGGAGGAATTCTTATTTTTATTTTCATTGGCCTGCGGAGGGCTTTGCATAGAGCAAGAAAAGTTTTTATATGAATAATTTTGGTTTTTGAAAAATAAATATTTATTTAAAATTTGTTTTGCCTCCATAAATAATTAAATCAAACAAAAATGCGAAATAATCTGTTTTATTTCTATTGATTATTAAAAATATTTTTATAACTTCATACTCTTGTTTATGAGTATTTTAAAAAGTTTTATGTTAACACTGCTTTCTGGTACGTCGAATCATTACTTTTATTAACAACATTAGATGCCACTTCTGCTTGATTGGTTTGATTGGTACCATGGATCAAAGCTTCTCTTACCATGTTTATTAGGGTTTCACCGGAACAGAAATTTAGACCGGACCGGAACCGGAACCAATTTGAGTTCCGGTTCCCGGAACCGGAACTTTTCTAAGTTCCGGCCCGGAACCGGAACCGGAACTTTAAAAAATTTGCTAGCAAATTAAAATAAATTTGTATTTTAAGTAGGGTTGTCGGTTACGCCAAATCCTTCTGTTAACCGAAACGACTAACCGAATCGAAACTTTCGGTTAACCAAAACAGAACCGAAAAACCGAACAGAACTACCCCCAATGCCCGATACACCACCAATTATATATCCCCTTCGATCCTAGAATTTCTTCGAATTATCCTTAATCTTACCAAATCCCTAGATATCAAATCACCGATAAATATAATATCAGATGGACCATTTAATTTGTTTACAGCGCCGCAGGCGAAAATTTTGAGAATTTCGGAAGGCATGAGCAAAAAAATTAACCATTTTTTAGTCAAACAAGAAATTTTAAGAATTTTGGAGAGACAAAAGGTGCTAATTTCTCCTTGTAAAAGTAGAATAATTTTAAAACAAAATTAAAATTCTAAAATAAATTATTTATGGTAAGAAAAACATCAAAATTTAATGTTCTATGAGAGGGAAGCGAACCCACCCTTAAATCATTAATGCCTGGGGTGAAGCCTAACCTCTTAACCACTCGGCCACCCGCTTACATGAGGCCATTTAAAGAAATTAAACATATTTCTTTAGATTTTTCTATTAATACAAAGACCGAGAGTGCGAGTAGTTTAGTAATATTTTCTAAAAAAGGGATCGTTAGGGGTGTAAAAAAGTTCCGGTTTGCCCGGAACCAATTTGTAAACCGGAGCCGGAACCGGAACCAATTTGAGTTCCGGTTCCCGGAACCGGAACCAAAAAAAGGCCGGAACTTTCCGGAACCGGAACCGGAACTTCCGGTGAAACCCTAATGTTTATACTTTCGTCGTATTGAATCGTGAGTGATGATGATTGTCCATTTCTATAGATTTTTGGATTTTTTAATTTGTATTGTTTTTCCATTGTTTTTCTTTGTTACGTGCTATTTTGAGTATGTGGCTGATATCAAAAATATTTTTTAAATAAATTTAATGTAATTTAATTTACATTATTAATTTAATAAATTTTTAATTTAAAATGAATGTAAAAACTATAATATATAATTGTTTTAATCAAAATATGTTAGTTTAAAATTTATCAATTAAAGTCTTTACGATATTTGTTTAGTAACTTTTCAATAAATTTTCTCATTTATTTTTTATTATTATTTTTAAAATAACGCTTTATTATATCTTAGTATATTTCTCGTTTAACTATTATTTTAGCATTTCACTTTTAAGGATTAAAATTAAAATTTTATACTTAATTTGAAGAAAAACGTTTTTAACTAATTTATTGATTTTGTTTTCAAATTTTATTTTTCCACATTAATAAAAGTCTAAAATTACATCAAATTCATAAAATAGCTATGTTTTCATTAAATTTTTCATACAAATATGCAATATAAAATAACTATGATTGATCTATTTTATTTGAAGATAGTGTTGTATGTTTTATATATTTATTTAATTTTATTTACTATGATTAATGTAATTTTTTACTAAATTTTAAGATTATATCTGGTCATGTACACTATAATGAAATAATTTATTTGTTTTTTACATTTTTAAACATCAGAGCAGCTCACACAACTGAATTTGTTAAGACTAACATAATTAGCTTTTTAATTACGCTAACTAAATAGGGAATATACTAATTAAATATATATAATTAGAGGTTAATTAAAATATAATTTAAAATACGTTAAAATTTAATTTAATATTAAATACGTTTATATGAATTGATAAAAGTTTTACAGCATTATGTTTATATACATATACTCCAATAACTTGTAGATCGTTTGACTACCAGCATCCAAAAAAACATCACATCTGTCAAAAGAACGACATACTGTAGGGCCCCGATGCACAAAAGTAACACGACCAGTTAAACTAGTAAAAACTAAAAATTTTTTTTCAAAATTAAAGATAATGATTGCAATTTTTAAAATTGCATTTTAAAAATTTTAAATTAATTTGATTTTTGTAAATTTTAAATTAATTTTTTTATAAATTTATTATTGGTATTTATCAATAAATTTAATAATTTGCTTTTTTTATATTCGTTGATAGTATTTGATGTAGAAAATAATTCTGTATTAGAGATTAAAAAAAACATCACATCTGTCAAAAGAACGACATACTGTATGCGCCATAACTAAATATTTTTTTCTTTAATGTTTATCTTCATTCTAAAAATATTTCAATTAAATTAATAATAGACTTGAACTAAATTCATGATGTTTTGTTAATATGTCTATAATTTTAATTTACATTTAAATCAAAAAGTATTTTAATTCATTGAGATATTTTTTAATTTTTAACTAATGCTTTGACAATTTATTTATATAATGATGTTATATTAAAATTTTCTGATGAATGAAAATATTCAGACTTGAGGATTTCTCATAAAATTCCTAAATTCCTGCAAAACAAATAATTTTCTTGCGAATTAAGGAGGAATTCTTATTTTTATTTTCATTGGCCTGCGGAGGGCTTTGCATAGAGCAAGAAAAGTTTTTATATGAATAATTTTGGTTTTTGAAAAATAAATATTTATTTAAAATTTGTTTTGTATGTTGATTAAATTGAGATCTCAAGCAGTATTGAAGCATTAATTATTTTTAAATAAGTTAACAAATTTTATCTAATATTGTGTTCTAATAAATTGTAAAAGAAACATTTTTAAGAAAAATTGAAGAATATTAAAATATTGATTAAATTGTTGAATTACACAAAAAACTGACAAAGAATAAAATATATTTTATATTAAATTTATATCTTATTTCCCATAAAATTCCTACATTCCTGCAAAACAAATAATTTTCTTGCGAATTAAGGAGGAATTCCAATAAAATTCCTACATTCCTGCAAAACAAATAATAAGGAGGATTTCCCATAAAATTCCTACATTCCTGCAAAACAAATAATTTTCTTGCGAATTAAGGAGGAATTCCCATAAAATTCCTACATTCCTGCAAAACAAATAATAAGGAGGATTTCCCATAAAATTCCTACATTCCTGCAAAACAAATAATAAGGAGGATTTCCCATAAAATTCCTACATTCCTGCAAAACAAATAATTTTCTTGCGAATTAAGGAGGAATTCCCATAAAATTCCTACATTCCTGCAAAACAAATAATTTTCTTGCGAATTAAGCAGGAATTCCCATAAAATTCCTACATTCCTGCAAAACAAATAATTTTCTTGCAAATTAAGAAGGAATTCCCATAAAATTCCTACATTCCTGCAAAACAAATAATAAGGAGTATTTCCCATAAAATTCCTACATTCCTGCAAAACAAATAATAAGGAGGATTTCCCATAAAATTCCTACATTCCTGCAAAACAAATAATTTTCTTGCGAATTAAGGAGGAATTCCCATAAAATTCCTACATTCCTGCAAAACAAATAATTTTCTTGCGAATTAAGGAGGAATTCCCATAAAATTCCTACATTCCTGCAAAACAAATAATAAGGAGGATTTCCCATAAAATTCCTACATTCCTGCAAAACAAATAATTTTCTTGCGAATTAACGTACTTAATATTACTTATCTGGATCTCATCATTACTATTTTTTTATTTTATTACTTAACTGGTAATAAAATAAAATTACTTAACTGGATCTCATCATTTCTAACAGATCGTACAGCCAAAGTAAAAATTAACACAACATTTTCTACATCTTTTAAAATATATTCTGGTGTTCCCCAAGGATCTATCTTAGGACCCATTTTATTCTTAATATATATAAATGATTTAACATTCTATATTCCCAAAAGTGTTAGTAAATATTTATTTGCTGACGATCTTAAGATTTTTCAAGTATTTAAAAATTCAGAAAATACTAATTCACTACAAAATGCCTTAAATATAATTTCTCAATGGAGTTCCGATTGGGCACTCGAAATATCTACGCAAAAAACATTTGTTCTAAATATTGGCTCGAAAAATCCTAAATATACATATACACTCAATGGTGACATTTTACAAATAACATCTGTAATAAAAGACCTTTGCATTACCATTACCAATGACCTTTCTTTCGATTTACACTATAATATTATCATCAGGAAAGCCTATGCTATCAGGAAAGCCTAAAATAGCATACACACTAGCAATCCTAAGGTATGGGCTCTTGCCATTAAATCGTACTTTAGGCCATTACTGGAATATGCCACAGTTATCATGAGTCCAAAAACTAAGTATCTCGTGCAAAAAATTGAAAAAATCCAAAAATGGTATCGAATAATGGCTACATGCATTTTTAGATTATTTAAAAGTAATATTAAAATTAAAAATAGATACAATTATGACATTATATAAGAAAAAAAACTACACTAACAATTATGACATTATATAAGAAAAGAACTACACTAACAATTATAACATCATATAAGAAAAAAACTACACTAATCATTTTAAATATATTTATGTTTACTATATATAATGTTTACTATATATAAAAGTTCTTTTTAAAATATTTACATTGAAACGCTTGTTACAGTACATATTTATTAGATATGATCTGTCATCACTTTTTTCTACATTTTAAACCACAAAAATAATATGGAAATTTAATCTAAAGAATCAATATAATTTAAAAAAAGCTATGATTGAATAAAATATGATATTTACATTAAAATAGCTAAAATTATATAAATATATTGTAAATTAGGTATAATGTGATAAATTTAAGTCAATTATCAAACGTTGCAATAATCTTTAACTTCCTTTCAATATCTGGTCGTCCTAAATATTAAATTAATAAAAAAATTCAATAGAACCCCCACTTATTGTTTCATCATTTGAAGAACCAGCAAGAGCTTGATTAAAAAAATCTAACAATCCTTTGGGTTTTTTGCTAATTGGAGAAATCGGTAAAATTTGATCTTCATCTATTGTCGTTTAGGCATTCCATCAAAATGTAAAAAGACTCGTCGACTAAAATATGAAAAATTATGAAATAACTAAAATATGAAATAATAATAATTAACCGCAAAAATTGCGCCAAAAATTCAAATATTTGTAAAAAATGGCGTTCGATATTTTTTTCGATTTTTCATCATTTGGTCGGTCGATTGTTTCGATTTTTAAATTTTTTCGGTCGGTATTTTTTCGATAAATATCGAAAAAAAATATCGAAAAATATCAATAAATATCGATAAAAAATCGTATCGGTCGGGCTCTATAAAAAATTATTATTAAGTAAATAAACATCCTCAAAAAATACAAATTAAAAAATTTATTTTTTCAATAATTTAATTTATAACTTTGTCGCGAAATCAAAAAATTATTTTGCTTTTTGTATTTTGTAGTTAAAATATAATTTTTAATAAAAAATCACTTTTTAATGATAAGGCCGGTTTTTCTGTTTACATTACTTTTTAGGGCCAAATTCCTTTCTCCTTATCTTTTTTGGCCCAATTTCTTTCTAATTACAATTTTAGGGCCACATTCCGATCTTTTACATTTTTTAATGTTAATGTATTCATATTATATGTCTAGTTGTAAATTTTTTGTACTAGAGTTTGACATTGTGTGATACTAAATAGCTTATAATTGATAGTACTAGCAAGGTTGACATAGTGTAATGCTAAATAGTTGATAGTCCTAGAGTTTGACATTGTGTGACACTAAATAGTTGAGAGTACTAGAGTGACTAACAGTTGTAATATAACAGTTGTAGTATATATAGTAAAAAAGTTCTTTTACTATTAACTATTAACTAACAGTGTAAATGGGTGAAAAGGGTCTGGAAATGGTTGGAATAATGTTGAGCGAAAAGGGTCCCGTAATCGGGTGACATAGGTCTGGCAGTGGTTGGAATAATGGTGAGCGAAAATGGTCCCGTAATTGGGTGAAAAGGATATGGAAATGGTTGAAATAATGGTGAGCGAATAGGGTCCCGCAATCGGGTGAAAAGGGTCTGGCAATGGTGGAAAGAAAGATTTCGAGCAATAAGCAAGAGAAAAGTGTCCGTCAAATGGCGTGAGAAATGGGTTCGTCAATAAACAAGATAAAAGAGCCCGCAAATAGAAAAAGAATATAGTCATTCAATAGGTTTGAGAAAACGGTCCCACAATGGGTAAAGAACGGTAAAGTCTGAGATAGAAGAGTGACGACGGTTAAGTGGCAAGGGTTGTTAATATATAATATTGTTAACAGTTGATAGTTAATAGTTTAAAATTGAAAGTTGAAAATCTTAGTTATTAGTTGTACCAGTTAATATTTGAAAATTAATAGGTGAAAGTTTATTAATAGTTAATAGTTGTAAATTAATGTTTGAAAGCTTGTTAATAGTTAATAGTTGTAAATTATATTTGAAAGTTGGTTAACAGTTAATAATTGAAATGGATATTAATAGTTAATAGTTGAAAATTGAAAATCTTAGTTAATAGTTGAATCATAGTTGAAGGTTGGTTAATAGTTAATAGTTGAAACTTAATATGTGAAAGTTAGTTAATAATTGTAAATTAAAAGTTTAAAACCTTAGTTAATAGTTGAATCATAGTTGAAAGTTGGTTAATAGTTATAGTTAATATGTGAAAGTTAGTTAATTGTTAATAGTTGATAGTTAAAAGTTGATAGTTAATTGTTAATAGTTGATAGTTAAAGTTACTCGAACACCTATCAACTAAGAGTAGAAAGTTAATTGTCAATAGTTGATAGTTAATTGTTAACAGTTAATAGTTGATAGTACTCTAACACCTATCAACTAAGAGTAGATATTAATTGTTAATAGTTAAAAGTTGATAGTTGATAGTTAATAACTGATAGTACTCTAACACCAATCAACTAAGAGTAGATATACAATCAACTAAGAGTAGATAGGGCGAGTACCTTCGCTAGTGTTATATAATTTTTAAATAATATTCACTAATAACTAAGTTTAAAAATTGCTTAAAATAGTAAATGAATAACACATTAACCTGTTTTGAAACCACGTCGTCATTGATTACAATGAGTGTCCAGTAATCACATTAGAGAATATAATTGAACGATAAATATTATACTTGTCAAGTTCTCCATTAAAATAATAAATCAATTATTGGGTTGTAACATAATTAATGATCGTTTTTCTTTAACGCGTTATTTAATCATTTAAGATTATCAAATATTACTTTATTTATGCTTGTTTTATTGCTCTATTTCTGCTCTATAATTTGATATCAAATTTGACCCTTCTCCGAGAAAAACTATATATTTATTCAAATTTCTTCTCTATTATACATATGTGCAATTGAATGATATTTGATTGTTTATCTTGTTTATAAAAATATAAAATCTGTTAAAAATATTTATTAACCTAAGTTAAGATTTTTATGTCTATACATATAAACTAAGTTAATTTTTATGACTATATGGATGATAAAAAACATTATTTTTAAAAAGAATCTTGATATTACAATTAGATTTTACTAATTCTTAATAATTGTCATATGTGTAATTATCAATAAAAGTTTTTTGATTTATAAATAAAATTTATTGATTAAAAAATAATATGAAAATGTATAAATTTAATTATACTATTGGTAGTTTTACAAAGAATGTTATAAATAAACTTTTATTTCCTTTAATATATTCAAAATATATTCCAACATATTTTAATACTATATATAAAATTATACCTATAAATAATTTCATGTGTGCCTCGTGCACTCTCACTTTCAGTGTCTATGATTTATCTATCTCTCTTATTCATTTTTCATTTGTTGTACAGTAGGACACGTACGAGAATGTATGAATAATTTTGTATAAAATATTTTTTAATATATCAACTAGCTTTCAACTATTTTATTAGACGAGCTGTTTGGCGTTTATTCATGTAGTAATGTTTAAATCTATGAATTGTTTGAAGCATCTTCTGACAACTTCTTGCTCGATTTCCGGATACATAGATTTTTAAGAACAATTTGTTTAGAAATTTTGTAAATTATATTTTACTCTAAATTCTTATTAGAAAAGCTGCATGTGGGTATTTTGTAAAAAAGATTCAAGTATTTTTATAATTAAAATTAAAGAAATAATTAGACAGTTTTGAATAATGAAAAATTTTAATTTTTAAGCTAAAACCTTCTTTAATTTTTATTTTATGCTAAGAGTTTATTGGATTTAGCTAAGTTATCTATTTTTCTTTCTAATAAATTATCTAATATCAACACCCGTCATAATTTCTTATGTAAGTTTGTCTGTAATTCTAATTGTGATTTTAAAGAGACCACAAAAATTTCTAAAAAATTTGTATATTCTTGATAAAAAATTATATTTTGAAATTTATATAGAGAAATTTTTATTTTCTGGATGTTAAATTATATCAATTATTCCAGTTAATGGGGTCGCTTTAGTATAGAACCACCAAGATCGGAACTCATACTATATACCATTCGATTCTTCTCGCCGAGCTGAGTTCAAATTTACAAGAATTTTGGCGGGACGCGAAAACTCGCAGATATACAGGCGATTGAAAATCGAAAAACCATAGGGGGGAACAAGCTGATTTTTGTGCTGCTACGGAGGGTAGGCCGGGCATGGTCTTCGCTACACGATGGCTGTGTTTTGCTGCGGCCGTGCTCGCTTCGTTCGCGGCGACCGTAGCGAAGCTCTACATGCCCGGCTTCCTCCGCAGCGGCAAAACTTTTTTTCGCAAAAACCTTGTGGAAGTGGTAAATGTAAACGGTCATAACTTTGTCAAAGCAAGTCAGATTTCATTGATTTCGGTGTTATTCGACTCAGCTCGACGAGCTCTTTCAAATGAGCTATTATTTTCATATTCGGATTTTTGACCCCAAAAATCAGCTTGGTCCCCCATATGGTTTTTCGATTTTCAATTGCCTGTATCTCTGCGAGTTTTCGCGTCCCGCAGAAAATTCTTGCATATTTGAACTCAGCTCGGCGAGACGAATCGAAAGGTATATAGTATGATTTCCTATCTCGATAAACCTATACTAAAGTACAGCCCAGTTAATTATTAAAGCAAATAAAAGACAAATATATTGATTGATTAAAAAATTAATTGTTAAAAAGTTAATAATCTATTTATTTTTTATGAAATTTAAAAATACACCTAAAAACTATGCCGTTTAAAATATTTGGTCTCATATTTGCTTAAAAAATTAATACAATCAGAAAAAAATTCCTTGTGTTTCCAGATGGCTAGAGGCATTAGAAATACAAATATAATTTATGTATTATATAGGTCTATATTAATTAGAAGTTATAATTGAATATTGAAAAATTTTACAAATTTAATAAATTTTATTTAAAAATTAAATTATAAATATCATAAAAAAGAAAAAAGAAAAAATATACAAAATACAGCCTAACTCCAGTAACATACCCTCGAAAACCACTACCAGCATAACCAAATATAATTACTAATTACAAATAAAGAGCCAACATGTCACAAGGGGCAATTAATTAGAAGAAAACATTGACTTCTGACACATAAATTCAATTTATTATAACCTTACATGGGGCTGCTCCACTTTTCGAATTGAGTGTTTGTATGAGTATTGGCCACAAAATTAAAAGAATAAAATAAAAAGTATTGACCACTAAATTAAAAGAATAAAATAAAGAACGTATATTTAATATATAGAATATAGTTATTTGTATATAATTTATTTTTTGCGTTAGTAATCACTCACTAGATAATTTTTACTCATACAAACACTCAATTCCAGCTAATTAATGTAGATAAGGATGATGTATGCTTAAAGTTTCAAGTTAATGTAGTGGTTCATCGTTTATCATCTCAATTGTAAGCCATTTCTACTTTGTTATACGCGTTAATAAATCACGCAATTGTAAGGGAGTCTTTCGACCTTAAAAATTTCGAGGTTGATCCTGTTTATTTAAAATTAAAAAAACTAACTTTTACTTCTTTTTATTAAAAGTTTTTCTATAAATGTATGTTTGCCGGTTAGCTAAAATTATAAAAATTTCTAAATTATATGTCATTTATAGTTTATTATATTTTTTTGGTTATTTTATCTTAAATTTATCATCATTATAATTTTGTTAATAATTGCTCTTTATTAATCATTTAAATTTAATTCTAATTTCTGATTATGGTTCGTCATAGTTACTTGTTGATATAATTGTCTGAATAATCAAATTGTTAATGTTAGGTTATTATTGTATTATTATTTTACATACTTATTTAGATTAAACTAATTTATTGTGTAAATAGGCAAAAGATTTTTAAGATAGGGCAAAGATAGGGCAAATCCTTATTTCCGTTGATTTTCGAGATTTGAGATCTCGAAGAAAGAAGCAAAAAAAATTTTTTCATTACAGGTTTTTACTTTTTTATAATATTTTTATATCTTGATTCAGCAGCAAAAATAACCTAATTTTACGAAAAATTTTAGCAAACCGATAATTTTATCAAAAGTTGTGATAAATTTTCAAAAAATCAGGCGTTCCAAATATCCTCAGACAGTTTGAAAAAATACCGATAATTTAAATACCGATAATATAAAAATATATAAAATATACTTAAAATATCTTTTAAAGTACTGTAACCCTTATTTCCGTTGATTTTCGAGATTTGAGATCTCGAAGAAGGAAGCAGTTTTTGACTTCGTTTTTTTCTATTTTATATAGCATTGATAGTTATGTTCATGGAAATTTTTGTTAAATTTTAGCTACCTTATTTCCGTGATTATCGATAATTTTCCAAACTGTTTGAGGATATTTGGAACGATTGATTTTTTGAAAATTTATCATAACTTTTGATAAAATTATTGGTTTGCTCTAATTTTTTGTAAAATAGGGTAGTTTAATCTGCTCCGAAAAATTTAGGGTGTCGAGGTTTTTTGGCAGTTTTTTGGCATATTATATGTGCATATTCCTCCGAAAAATATAGTTTTCATTATAATTATTTTGAAAGCAGAAAAAAAGTTTTTGAACTAAGTATGCTCTGTATTTTCAAAATTTTGTTTAATAATCCAATTAATTTAAAGAGCAAGAATTTCACTAATCTCAGCATATATCAATATTAGTACACTTACATATTTTGCTTAAAAACATTTATATTTTCAAAAATAAAATTAATCAATCAATTATTCGTTTTTATATTTTTGTAAAAAAGATATTTTAAATAACTTTTTGCTATCCAAAAGCTAATAAAAATTCAAGTTATAAAATTGTATTTTGTTTTCCCATACTGACACATTTTTTAAATTTTTATTCAAACTTTCTAAATATTTAAAGTATTTTATTTAACTAAAAAATACGTGTTAAGCTGGAATAAAAACAATTGTAGATTTCAATTTTGAAAGTTCTAAAAAAACAAGAAGAATCGATTTGCCATTTTTTGAAGATGAGCGGTATTTCGCTGGGCCCATTATATACATTGCTTAAACATAATTGAGTCAAGTCACCGAAAAGGAACGCCCATTATATACAATTGCTTAAACATTTATTTCAATTATATAGGCTTATATTTTGTAAATCTTTCAGAATAATTCCAATAAGAAACGATAAAGATACTTTTAGTATCTTTAAGAAATTTATTTTCATTAAAAACTTTATTAAAAATACTATTATTATTACATAGTCAGAACGATTTTTGCGCCTTTTTTGTAGAAATAACATTTTATCTGAAATAAATATGATTGCCAACCAGTAAGAGTTTTCAAATTACAAAACTCATTCTTAAATTCCTTTTTTCCTTATGAACGCGTAAATGTACAATTAAAAATGCTTGACATATTGTTAAAATATAATATTTTTATTTAATATTTTTATTTTTGTAAAAATTCAGTTATACAATTAATTGCATTGAAGGTAGGTAGTGAAAGTGGTAATGAGATGGGAAAGCGACCCCGCGGGTTGAAGTGTTCACATTTTCGAATGTGGTAATCCTGAACCGGTTCAGTTCAAAAAAATTTTTCGTGCACTATTGTTATTATTTCGCGCATTATTATAATTTATATATCAAAAATATTTTAAGTGACGAGCTCGTTGACCCTTTCGAGGGTCAAAATCTTGAATAAATATAAGAAAAATTATCAAAAAAATTTCTTTGAAAAAAAAATAAATAACAAAAATAACTAATTGGAATAATCAATATGGACTAGAAAATACAACAAACACAACAAATCAATAGTAGGAAGAAGTACTCAATCTCAATAAATTTCTGTTAAAAAAAACAATGCTAAAAATTATTTTTAAAAAATGAATTTGTTTGTGGGGATGTATGATTTAAAAAAATATTAGAAATAGAAACCCCGTAAAGTCATTAATTCATATATAAATATTTTGTTTCCAAAAATATGTTAATTTTTAGTCGACTCTTTTGAGAGTCAGAATCCTGAATTAAATATTTTAAAAAAAATAGCAAAGAGACAATGGAATAACAACAAATTAATACGGACCAATTAAAACGGATCGAAATATAATTCAAAAAATATAAAATAAAAAGTTTACTTTAAAAATCGATTTATTACAATAATTCATTTTCTTATAAAAGTAATATTGAATTATTAAAAAAAATTTCTATTTGTTGATTTATGAAAAATATTAGAAATGGAACCCCCGGAAGTCATTATTCTGAAATTAAAATTTTGTTTCCAAAATATATATTAATTTTTTATTTAAAGAAAATAAAAGTAAATGAGAGTTCAAAGTGCAAATAAAATATTTCTCATAAAAATTCATTTAAAAAAGGAAGTAACTTTAAACTATTTTTTTATTTCCCAAAGTAGACTCGATACTTATAGATTTATACAAGTCCCGACCCCGACATTATTTACATTTCAATTTATATTTATTACATCTTTTCTTTCTCACCACTATCTTTCCCTTTTTATATCCATTCTACACAATTATTATTATTCATTTCCTTTCCCAACACTTATCCTTCCCAAACATTCCCAACAATGTAAACAACTTTATTCACCATCCGTCTCCCAACATTATCACAATTATTACTTCCCAAATTTCCCAAACGTTCAATTTGTATTTCACATTTCTCCCCTCCCACTTTCCCCAATATTTAACAGAAAGGTTGAACAACAAATGACAGTTCAGTTAGTTCAGATGTGTCTTCCGATTAATCCCTACTTCCCCGTTATATCCCATTTTTAAAGTAATTATTCCATATAAAAATTTATTGATAATTTTGTTAAAGATTAATGTTTTTCGTGATATTATTTTATAAAAACTGAAATAAGCAATAAGGCAATATAATAAATAAATATGACTTTTTTTTCAACTTGTGCGGTATCATATTCTTATAAAAGATGATACTGTCATGTACACAAGATAACAAAATAATAAAAGATTCTTGCTTGAGCAAACGGGCAATTTCGAAATTAATTATTGGCCGAGCCCAATTAATAAAACAAAAAGAAATTTGTTTGTTTTATACTAATCAAGGAATTACTAATCGAAACGAAGTTCGTACAAATAACTTGAAAAATTCATATATGAAAATTTTTCCATTTAAAATAAAAATTCTAAATTTTCATAGACCTAAATTAAAAATTTGCAGAATTATCTTTAATTAGTTTTTTAACTAAAACATTCTTATGCATAGAAATAATGAAATTTTAGTAAATTAATTTGGTTAAATTATTACATATTAAAAATTAATAAAATTATAAAAAACATTTTTTCAGTAATTACCGCTATACAAAGATAAAAGAAATGTCTTAATTTACTTAATTTATTTTTTAATTTAATTTACTTAATTTCACATCATTTTCTTATATGAATTATACATTTTTTATATCTATTAGTTTTAAAAAATATTTTTTATTAAAAATTATATCTCTAGAATTGAATATAATGAAAATGATGGCCATTTACAATTTTGATTCACTAGCAGTTCCAATCTAAAAAATTTCGTTGACAAAAATAAATTTTGTGTTTAAATGGATTAATATCAATTATTATCTAATTACTATTATTATTATTAGATTAAATAACTTCTTTTTAATTTAATGTCTGTTATTTAATTATTTGAAGAATACTCATTCAGCTCATATGTTCTTATTTTGATGTTCTCATACTTTATGTTTATTTTATTCTTTTTATTTTTAATTCAGGCGTAATCTTTTAAAATCTAATCAAAGCTGCGTTGAACTTCATTATACATAATCGCATTTAGTAAGGAATTAAATTATTTTTAAAGTTTTTTTCATAAATGAATTTTCGTGGGGAATAGACCAGTTATTCTAATATTAAATTAACACAATTTTGGCATATAATGGAAACTTTTGGAATCGAGTTGAATGAAATATCTACTTAGATTATTATTCGGTTATACTGAATCTATTCAATTTTATTGTTTATAGTAATTGTCGTATAAAAAAATAATTAAAAGCCTTTAGCTCATTTTATATAAAATCTAAATGTTTTTTGAATTTTGACCATAATTTTTTCTATTTGAATGCTAAGATTTTTCTTTTCAAATAAAAATCATCATATTTTTTCATATATCTAATTTTGAGTATTTTATGTTTAAAAATTATATTAACATTCCCTCTAATTTACCAAATAAAAATTTATTAACATAAGTTAAAAAATAATTTATTATCATTAAATCGGTCCGACGTATGATGTTTCATCATGTCATTAGTAAATTACATGCTCTGGAGATGTTTCATCCAGAATTATTGTTATTTTGAAAAAAATTTGTTTAATAACATTCAAACATAATTACTGTTCTAGTTTATGTAGCAATGTTTTATTGACAGATATGAGCAATTCTTTAAAACTAATCGTTAAGTATTATATAAAAATTTATAAGTTTTGATATTTTTCATTACAAAAATTAGATATTACTTAATTATAAGAAATTATATACAAGATTATTCATTAAATATTATTGAATTGCTCTCTGTCCAAACAGTTTTTTACGTTACTATCTTTGTATTTTACACATAACCAAAATCGTATTTTTAAGCTTTATTTAAATAAATTGTAGAACATCTTCACCAAAAGAGATTGCCCAGTTTGGAATAACATTTTTCTTAATTCAGGATTCTGGCGATATTTAAACCAATTAGCAATTGCCATAATCATGATAGAAACACGTCTCCATTTAGAAATACTTTTTCACGGAATTATCTTTAGTCATATAATTATTACCGTCGATTAAATTCATAATTATGATTAGTTTTTTGATTAAATTCACATAGAATTTAAATTTTACTTATTTCTGCACCAATATTTTAATTTAGTTTGGTTTTAGAATATGTATTTTAACATCAATGCATACATGTTTAGTTTTAATTCTTTGTGAAATTTTATTTTATTATAAATTTTATATAATTTTATTATATAATTTTATTATAGACAATGGCATGTAATTGAGTAAGTTATCATTAGTCACATAACCAGTGCGAATTTTTCTATAATCCTCTTTTTTCACAAATTTATTACTTGTATTTAACAATTTATTTCAGTTTTTAATTCAGTTTTAATTTTTCATTCTAATTTTTGAATTTTAATTCAGTTTTTTTCTGATTATTTTTAAACATTTATTTATTATATTATTATTTTACTGTATCTTGACGTGAAATAAAGGTTTTATTTCTTAGTAATTATTTTAAAAATAAAACATTATATTAATAATTATTATAAAAAGTAACAAATCTAAATTATTAAAAAGAAGATGGAATTCTATGAACTCGACTATGAGCATTTCAATCTTTCCTAAACTGGCTTGATTTATCTTTGATAATTCGAATTTCATAATTTCAATTACAAAAACTTTAACTGCTTCGCTAAATTTTTATCTATATACGATTTTTGTCTCCCAACATCTAAAAATATTAATACTGTTTTATTTATTTCAGGTTGAATTTTTATCATTTCAAGTTGAATTTATTTCAGGTTGAATATTTCAGGTTGAATTAATATATATCTAGTGAAAAATATATTAAATAAAAGCGAATGTAGAAGTAAAGCATTTATTTGAGGTGTTTTGAGACGTTTTTTGAAATAAATGTGTTTTTAAAGAATATTTAAATTTCTATTTAACTATGATAAATATTATTTAAATTAATTTATATATTACATTAACCATTATTTATAACTAAATCAATGCCAATTCTCAAGGTCATTATAAAAGTTTACAAAGTCTTGTAATTTATTCAATTAACATTGTGTAGATAATTAAATAGATTTATTATTATAATAGCTTATATTTATTAGCTATTCAAATTTATATTAAGTTATTAAATAGTATGTATTTAGATAAAAACCTGTGTAAATTTACAATATTAATTAATTGCAATGTTTTAATCTTTACATTCCCCGCATGTACACCCTTATGAAACTATCTCGAATAGATTTATTCTATTATATAATAATTAAAAATAAAATATTTAGAAGCTCACTCATAATTTTTTCTTATTGGTTACGAACGTTGTATAATGTTTAAATAGGATATATTACCCCGCGCTTCGCGCGGGGTTTTGCGGCACGCGATTCGCGGGGAGTCTACGGGCGATGGGTCTGGGCTCGTAACATAAACCTATTCCTATCTCCCTTGCTCTGGACATATTTGGGGCCTCCGTGGCAGCAAAAATCTCCACGGATGCCATAGGTAAGGAGCTAAAACAAACGGTCATAACTTTGTCAAATCAAGTCCGATTTGGTTGATTTTGGTGTCATTCAACTCAGCTTATCGAGCCCTTTCGAATGAGCTATTATTTGCATATTCGAATTTTTCACCCCAAAAAAGTGCTTGGTCCCCCCTATGGTTTTTCGATTTTCGCGGACCTATATCTCAGCCCCTGTTTGAGTCCGCACGAAAATTTTTTCAACATTCGACTCAACTCGACGAGCTCTTTCGAATGACATATAATTCGAACTATTTCGGCTTTGTTCGTTTTCCGAAATTATACCAAAAATTGCTTTAAAAATTAATATTTATTGTAAAAAATACTAATTTAGCCTTTAATTTTGCTTTTCAAGAGTAATTATCAAAGATTTTATGGATTTAAAATTTCTATTAAAATTTTTTTGAAAAAAAATTTTTCCCAGAAAATTTTTTGAAAAAATTTTTTCGAAAAATTTTTATAAAAAATTTTTTTGACCAAAAATTTCAAAAATTTTGCCCAATTTTTACTAAAATTTGCCAAAAAATGCCAAAACATGGACCTAAATATGCAAAATTTCCCAAAATATGCACAAATATGCAAATATGCACGAGAGGGCCGAAATATGCAAAAATATGCATTAAGAACCGGGTCCTAAAGTGCTCGGACCGATGTAAAAGCACCATTTTTGGGCTTCTTACTTCAAGGCATATCAGCATACGAAACATGCATTTGCATGTTTTGTGAGTCCCTAGTAATTATTAAAAGATTAAAATATTTCAATTAATCAAGTTGAACATATTTTAATTTACTAATTTTATTTTTAATAAATTTATCAATTTTAACAATTATTTTTGTAAATTTCAAGAGTAATTTTCAAGAGTAGTGTAAATTTCAAAAGTACTCATATAATTCTAAAATGTTGGCATAAGATTTAAAATTTTTAGATTTAAATTTCCCCCCTTGGTTTTTCCCCCTATCTTCGTTCAAAGTTGAGAATTAGTAAAAAGGAACAGATTTAAGTTACTGGTGCAGAACCCAGCGAACCCAAACTAATTTTTTCAAATCTTATTTGTTAGTATTTTATTAAAAGTCCTGGCACTCAGTTGGCCCTTTTATAAGGGGCTCTCGTTTGGCCGCTCTCAGTTGGCTAGCTCTCAGTTGGCTCGCTCTCAGTTGGCTCGGCTCTCAGTTGCCCGCTCTCAGTTGGCAGCTCTCAGTTGGCGGCTATCACCTGGCCCGTCCGAAGATAATTCTATCAAAATATTGTCTTTGATTTTATCAAGTTTTAATTATAATTAGACCTAGATAATAAATGTCACTTATCCTGAAAACATAAAATTTATGTTTTCAACGATTGGAAGCGAGATTTAATTTTATAATATAAAAATAATCTAAACACCGATTATTCATTTTTAGAAGTTCTGTTTGTTGTTATCACGAAAGGACATTTATTCATTTCAGGCTTTACTTTTTTCAATTATTCATTTAAAACATATAAACGAAAAATCATAATTTAATATAGAATAACTAAAATTAAATGCTTGAAAACCTGTAAGACATATATTTAGATTTGTTCTTGGAGAATTTTGAGAATTAGTTGATTCTTGCAGGATCTTACTTCGAATACGAATTGCCTCAGTAGCAACAGGTGATGGAGCACATAAATGTGGTATCATTTTCGTAAATCAAAGAAATTGAGTAAATATTTATGCTCAATTTAATAAAATTATAATTTTGTTGATAATACAATGTTAAATTTGTAAAAGTCTTAAATTTAAATAAAAAACAAATTTTATTTTATTTTTATTTAATTTTATTAGAAAATAATAATAATTTTGTTATAATTATTATTCAATTGACCTTATTATTCCCATGAACTTCAACAACATTATTGATAAGGAATAATTTAAAAAGTCAGTCAAAAATATAACTTTATTAAAATTTATTTGGTAATTTAAATTTAAAAATCAAAAATATAATATATAATAATTTAAATTAATAAAATGAAATAACTAATCATAATTATTTAAGTTATTGAGAATTAAACATTTATTTGGATATCAGCATAATTTTTGGATTTAGATATGCGCTATCAAATTTTCATTAAGCTACTTTCCATTTGTTTTCTTTTTATGAAACCTACCTATTTTCTTGACTTTTTTTAAAAAGGAATTTTTTTTACTTATGGGGCTATATTCTAGAATCAAGGTAGGTGTAACCAACCCTCAGCATCGGGTAGGTTGATTGATTCGAATTTATTTAGCAATTAACCAATATAAGTAAAATTATTTTGATTTTATTAAATGAAAACAAAGCAGTAGTATTCAGATATTCTAATTTATTTATATAATTCAGATATTCTAATTCAAGTTATTTTATAAAATATTCTAGATTTGATATATAAATATTATTAGTCTTCAATTAAATTTTTGAAAAATCAAAAAAACAATTGTTCTGATAAAATAAAAGCTTGTATAAAATTTTTAATAAAAATCATCCCATTTTTAACGATACTTACACTCATAAATAATAATTGGTTTTAAAGTAATATTTTCTTCAAAATATAAATTAAATACAAATTTTAATCAAACAATCTATTTCAATATAATTTAATACTTTACATTCTATTTATGTATTATAATTATATTAGGGTTGATATAAAGTTAATTTATTATTTTATCATAAACATTATAACATAAATAGACAATTTTAAACAAAAAGTTTTGTTAATATAAATTGAAAATAATTGAAATTTCAAATTAAAATTTAAAGTTATAATATTCCGTCCTGAACTCGTATTTAAGCTGTATTTTAGAAATAACAATATGAAAATTTATGTTTAATTTTGGTGATTATTATGTTGGTTAAATTTTACATAAAATTTCCTAATTCTAGCAAACCCAGTAAACTATTATTAACTACAGTGCCGATGCCTCCCCACTAATTATTCCCAAAACATCTTCGTAACAGGACAATATTTTAATAAAAATCCTATATCCGGGTATATCCCAGGATTCCACAGAACAAAAACCCCATGAAGGCACACCACAAAATTTCCTAAACCCAAATATTCCAAAATATCCCTCCAAAATGACCACTAAGCAAAGCCAATAAAATGTTGAATCACTATTTCTGTCCATCTTAGAATGTCAAACAGTGTTAAAATACTCAATTCGTCGAACTATAAAACAAATATGCAATTTTGAAAACATTTTTTTGTTAAATTTCAACTTTTTTTGCTTTTTGTTAGTGAAAAACCCAAATTTATTTCAATATTTCATTAAATTTTGGCATTTTTTGTCAATATTTTGGCATTTATTTCAATATTTTATGACCATATTTTGCGATTTGTTATCAATAAATTGAAATATAAAAGTATGAATTCCTTACTTAAACATTTGAGGATTTATTTCTGTTTATTTGGAGAAAAACAAACCCTTTAAAAAGTGTAAATCTATTATATGAATTGGATCTTTATTAAATAGTTAAAACAACATGATCTTCCATTCCATACATATCTTAATCTTAAATAATCTTAATGAACGCTATTTGTCTTTCGATCAGAAACCTTATTAAAACGAAATATAATTAATATTTATTAATAATAAAATAAATGAAATTTAATTCATTAAAATAAATTCTTGAAAAGACGCACACAAGCTTGATATAAAAGAAGCTAATATTAACGATTGAAACTTTCACATTATACATATTGCTACATTTTTTTATTTTGTTAAGCAATTTGCAATTTTATATTTTATAGTTAAGTATTAGTGAATAAAAAATTATTTTCCAAAGTTAGCACTATTTACACACCAACAGTGAAACAAATTAGATTGACTTTAGTAAATAAGAGTAATATATGAAAGATAATAATGAAATAAAACAATAAAAAAATAATAACGCAGTTTTTCTTTCTTATTTTTTATATTTTATTTTTTATTTAATAAAATTTAAATTTTTTAATATTTATTTTTATAATTTTGTTTTCGAAAAAACTTAGTAAGTTTAAAAATAAACATAATTTAAACAGAAAAATAAACAAAAACGTAAATAATTAGACATTATTGTAAACAATAACAGAATTTTTTAGAAAATTTTTGGAATAAACATTAACAATATTTTAATTTTACAGATTTAATTTTCAAACATCATCCTGACAAATACAATTCGTGAGTCAACAGAGATGATGAAAAAAATAAATCCAGTAAATTTAATTGATTTTATTTTATTGTAAGTATATCATGAAAAGAATTATTATGAGGAGCAAGAAAAACGGTCTTGTTTTTAAGACGACATACAAATGAAGAGGAAGATGATATATACTTTAAAGAAAATGGCCAGTTGTATAAATTTAAAGAAAATTACTTTACTGAATTAAAAGATTAACGTTTTTTTTTAATTTGATAACATGTGAAAATGAAAATAATGTTATACGAATAACATTTTATTTAAATTGTATTTCAGAAAAATTTTAAGGGAAACAATACATCCAGATCCTGTGTATTTAAGGCAAAAACAATTCTTTAAAGAAAACATATAATATATTAAGAAACTGTCTCTTGACAAGAAATAAGAAATCCAATAAAATTATCAATCGAATTTCAAAAAAGAGATCTACCACATTTACATATCGTTTAGTATAAAATAACAAGATAATTATGACACATATTATTTTTAAATAACTTTCAGAAAAAATTCTTTTAAATGAATGTCTAAAATGAATAAATGAATTTTATATTTTTGATTAATTTACGCTAAAAATAGTTATTACGATAAGTATATTTTTAAAATTAAATATTTTATGTATTTTAATTAATAGCTGGGCATAAGTATTTTTCCATTGAAGGTGACGTTGTGAAACATCACACCAATATATAACTTCACAATACATTACAATAATCAATAAACATCACAGTCATCATATTAATAATGACATTTATACATCAAGCATCTAAATTCTGATGAAGATTTAAATTTTAAGAAAATTTAATAAATTAACAATAACATTTTTAAAACAAATTTAAAAAAAACTAAATTTGCTAAATGTTTGTCAACTTAAATTAAATCCTATTATGTATATAATTATATCCTTTCAGATATTTGATAAGATAATGTTAAACATAAACGTACTGATCTATTTTATTTCCTTCTAAAATAACAGGTATATAAGTTTAATTAGCGAATTATATAAGCGATTTAATAGTAATATGAGATTTATAATAATAATGAACATTAGTAATTGAGAAGGTTTATTACAAAAACAATGGAAACGTATCATTAGCTATAAGCACATAAATAATTACAAAACCAATAAATCGAAGTAAGTTTCAATGATTATAGTAAATATAAAACTCTTTGAAAAAACAACTTTTTTGACAAAATACTGACCCATCAACCTTTTCGATTTCTAGTATCTATGTACCTTTTAGCGGATGGATGCGTATCATTTATTCGAGTTTGCTTCTTTTTTCTAATTCAAAAAAATTTCAACAATGATATTTAAATAAAAATTATAATGTATTTGAGTTGTATAAATTTTTTATTTTCATTTTTTATCTTTTAATTAACTGAACAACTTTTTAAAGTTTATTTTTATCTAAATAAATGGAGACTTGGTTACCAGGACGGGAGCATAGTTGTAGAGTTTAGTTTATTTTTAAGTAAAAATTTATTTTCATTATTAAATGATACACAGCTGATGGCTTTCGATAGGGCGGATTTGCTGCTGGATGTGGGCTCCATAAATGATCTTCAATCTGTTGGGATTTATGTATATGATGGTTTACGCAAGTTTTACAGGCTGTAATTTTTTTAAATTTATTTGATTATTATTATTAATATTATAAAATTTAACATTGTTAATGTAATAAATTAAAATGATAAATAAATTACCTTATTTTTATTAAAAAATAAGATTAAACATTAATAAAAAAATTTAACAAATCATATATAAAAATTTAAATTTAATTTTAAAACATTGAGTTTAAGGCTATGAATTTTTGCCAAGTCTTGCTGCAATTACTGCAAAATTAAAATATATTATTAAAATAAAATTTTAAAATGGCAAGATTGATTGGAAATATGTAAAATTAAAATTTAATGGAGACGTAAATTTTATTTGTAAAAAACATCTTAAAATTTATATAAAACATCACAAATTTTTTAAATATAATTATTAATTATGTTTTAAATTATGTTTTAAATATGATTGGAACCAAAAAATAAATCTTAGTTAAGTAAAATTATATATTATAATATATGTAAGTGGCGATTAAGATTAAATCAGTTGGAAGACACGTGTAGAAGAAAGTTACAAAATTCACTTTATAAATATTAGTTAAAATTTAAAATTTTAATTGATTAAATTTCTTTATTTCTGCTTCAAGAATGATAGTATTATAATTAAACCATTTATAAAATATTTAATGTATTTTATCTTTACCAATTTGTGAAAATTGATTTTCTATGATTTAACATTAAAAACATTATTAAAAATGCCGCCCCTTAATCGGGAGACTAAGTTGGTGTTCCCAGGCGCTTCGAATTTTCATATTTCCAAAAATTCAAATTTTATCAACTTAAAATTAGAAATTAATCCCACCAAATCTCATCCATTCCACCCAATTAAAAATTACACAAAAATTATTATTAAACAACGTTTAAATTGGCATAATTACTAAATATAAATATTATAGCAATATTGGCTAAATTAACTATAAATGGGCCTATTAATCTTATCAATAAAATAATAATTTTCTCATTTATTTTAAACTATTGTAATTTTCTTATAGCTATTTTATTTGTAATCAAAGGGAAACGCCTAAACTTATTTCATTAATATAATCAATCACTTGTAATCAAGAAACATTTTACCTAAATTTTGTTTAAATATTTACAACAATCTCGTGAGAAATCTTGTGATTAATTTTTCCAGAATGCAAATATTATAATTTAAATAATTGCATTAAAAAACTCATTTTTTTAATTTTTCCTTTTTACCCGATTTTTACTTTTATACCAAGTTTTTCCTTTTATACCGATCACAGTAGAACAATCAAAATGCCAGTGGAGAGTAGAACCAAGGCCAGAAGAACAATTTTCTAGATTCAATATTAGTTGTAGAAGCCACAGTGGGGCAAAGGCCGTTGACATAAAATTTAAATACTGCAAATATTATTTACATTATTTAAGTAGTTTGTATTAAATATAACATTTTAATTATAGACAAATGATACTTTGTAAAATATTTGTGGACGTATATTGCATAAATTTAAGTTATAAATTTCTAGCTTTTGTATTTAAATCAAGAGTGTGAAACTCGAAAAAATTTTAATTTTGAAGACATTACTGCTTCAATAAATTTATTGAAGTTTTTTAAGTTAAAAAATAAAGATTATAATTATAAGAGAAAATTTAATCAGTAAATAATAAATAAGGGAAATAATCTTATAAGTAATAATAATAAATAGTTATAATTAGGGTGTGTCAAAACATACAAATGCATATTTTGCATGCGGATATGCCATGAGCTGAAACGCTCAAAAATGGTGTTTTTACGTCGGTACGAACATTAGGGACCGGGTTCCTATAGCATATTTTGCATATTTCGCTACTTTCGTGCATATTTGCATATCGATGCATATTTTGGTAATTTTGCATATTTTTACCAAAATTTGTGCATATTTTGGCATTTTTTGAGAAATTTTAATGAAAATCGGGCAAAATTTTCAAAATTTAGGTATTTTTTTGGCAAAAAATGTTTTAATAAAAATTTTTCGAAAAATTTTTTGGAAAAATTTTTCGCGATAAATTTTTTCTCAAAAAAAAATTTTTAGTTAAATTTTAAGTTCATAAAATCTTTTAGTAGTGCTCTTAAACTGCAATTTAAATGCTAAATTAGTATTTTTTACTTCAAATATTAATTTTTAAAGCATTTTCATTATTTTTGCTGTACATTTAGTGCATATTTTGGTGCATATTTTGGGCTTTTTCAGTACATATATATGCGCATATTTTGCGATTTTCCGTGCATATTTTGCCACTCCCTGGTTATATTATATAATGTTTATTACAATTTTAAAATATTATAATAAAATAATATCAATTATAAATATGCGGGTTTCTTTTAAAATAAAAATAAGTTCAGAAAGGCAATTGAGTTTGCAGCAGTAATCCACTAATAGTTCATTGTCATTATTCCTCATATAGAAAATTTTTTAAATAAGACCAATTCAGATAACTGAAATAACTTAAGAAGATAAACTCACTTTACGCAAGCAAAAAAGTCTCAACATACAACTTCTGCGAGGGCCTCTAAAATTCAAAAACAATATTTTTCAAAGCATGGATTAGTGGTTGTAAAAAAAAATTTAAATGAGCAAATTCCAGTTTTTATAACATGCTCCAAAATTTTAAGTCTCAGGAGCTAAAAAAAACTTTTTTTCACATTATATAGTAGAAGTTTTTTTTCCAAGATCAGAGTTGTTGACTATAAATTATATCCAGAAAACTATCGAAATAAATGAAAAGAGCCGCTCCCACAAAAAAGTTCAATGACCTGCGGGTTTCATTTTAATTTTAAAACTTTAACAGAATTAAAATCTTTTATTTTCTCTCTCATTTCTCACAAAATTTTATTTTTTTCTCCACGACTTTTTAAATTTTGTCCCTTTCTCTAAGAACTGACTTGTATGAAATTTTCTCAAAATAAAATTTTATTCCTTTTCATTATAATTTTTCTATCTTTTCACTCAATCAAAAATTTACAAAATAATTTTCAAATAAATATTATTTCTAGCACAAAGTCCAAAAAGAAAATCTCGCTTTATTAAACATTTTTATTACAAAGGATAATATTTTTATTTTTCTTTTATTTCTAAATTTTTTAGTTTCCTCTAACAAAAAGAATCTAAAAAAGCAAAGCCTAAACCCCGAGGGGTTCAATTGAATAATAATTAAAATTAAATGAACGCAAATGATGCATGCGTCTAAATATCTTAAGTTCTTTCATTAACTAAAAAATAAAATTCAAAAAACAAAAAAAATCTGGCTCATTTCACAAAATTAAGTCATTTTTATTATTCAAATGCTGCACTACGCCTAACGCTTTGATTTTAACAAAAATTGATCTTAACAAAAACTATATTAGCCTTCTGTTTCGACTTCCACAAAAATTATCGTCTTAAATCTTCCAATCTGCTCTGCGTCTAGCGCTTTAGAATTTCAGCTTGCAGCATAATTCCTTAATACAAACCCTGAGGGGTAATTAAAGATAAATAAAATAAAAAGCTGACCAAAAAAGCAACTAAAACACCTATCAAACAAAACATGGAGCAATCCAGAGACTTGAAATATAGCCTGTGGCACAAATTAACCTTTCAATGCCTCAATTAACCTCTAAATTAGTTGTTGTACGTATTAGTGGTTATAAACAACATCAACAGTAAATTTCGAAATCGAAAATCAACCTGAGGGTCCACTTCATTTTGTATTGAACGAGCAAGCAAAATCTCTCTATGACTACCCAGTAATTTTGTGGACCGATAATCTTGATTTTCAGAATGAGGTACTTAAGTTGTGAAACGACTCACTTCCCATGGAAACTAATAATAAGCAACGATACAACCTGAAAATTATGAATTATTACCGAAGACACAAAAAATAATAAGAGCTAAAACGCCACAAACCATTTAATAACTCTAACACAGCGTACAAGCTTAGCAATTGCAAACGAAATTTAAACTACAGAACATCCCCAAGTATTCTTGTAAGGATCGTTTATGAAATTTATGTCCTGCGGGACTCTCTAATCAAAGCTAGAGTTGAAGTAGACCCCACATTTAAAATCAATTTTGACATATCCACAGTATAAGAGGGAGTCGATATGATTTTCTGACTAGGCACCTTAAGCTAAAATCGATTCTATAATCACCGAATATCACTCATATATTTCCTTATTATATTTTCACGTCTCATAATCTCGTTAAATTTTTTTTCTCTCAACGCTCGCAAATTTTTAATTCATGTTTCAAAAATAAGTCCTGCGGGACTCTCACATGTAACAAAAAAATAAATAAACATTTTACAAAAAATTATATCCTGAGGGATTCATTTAATATAATCAAAACAAAAAGAGGACCAGGGACGGTCCATTTGAAGGTTAGAGGTGTAGAGGATGGTCATTTCTTAACGACCAGGGACGGTCTATTGGAAGGTTAGAGGTGTAAGGCCGGGTTCATCCTGAAATCACGTGAACAATAATGTTGCTCTAAACTTTGTGCTAAGTAACGGAAGTTCCCAGAGAAAAGGCAAAGAACGCTACAAACGGCCATTCCCAGAGTTATTAGCCGCCCATTATCTAAGCTAAACATCGCCACTAACTTATCCTTGGGAAAGCAATAGGGAAGTAAGCTGATGTTTATAAGCTTTAATGGAATAGGCAAAGGCAGATCACTTCTTCATTCATTCAACAGAGTTGCCGGCCGGCCAATCCATCCTTATAAGGAAGACGTCTCCCTATATTCCCCCACTGCGTGCGATTCACCTATTTCTATACTCTGCGGAGTTCACACATGATTGCAAGCATGCGCGACTCTGCTTATACATCAACTAAACAACGAGGCACTGGGGAACGGGACCAACCGCTTTACTCTAATATACCATTAATTCACTCAAATCCTCTGAAATAATATAACTCATTGATTTTCCACCCGGATAAATTCTCAAAATTCTTTGAATTTCGGATAAATTCTTTGAATTTCGTATAGATTTTTCGAAATTATAGGTGATTGTGCTGAAGTTGACTGTGATCGTGTCAAAATAACAAAAAATAAACCAAAAATTTGACCTATGGGACCTAAAAATTGTCTCGAATTTTGTATTATTTTTGGTCTTGAGTCTTGGAGTTTTGGTCTTGGTCTTGAGTCTTGGAAAAATTTCTGCCTCGGACAGCTCTAATGGCTATAGCCAAACTTTGCCTTACTATAGTAAAACAAAATACAACACCAAATACTGATAAACCTAATTTACCTTTTTTTAGTTTTGATAACATTTTTGTCTAATCGATACCTCCTTTTTAAATAAGCGAGCATCTCGTCTTTATGAGATGCTCAAGAAAGTTAATATAATGAGCATAACTCAACTAATTATTATAACTAATTCTTTAAATTTATTTTATAAAATTTTATTGTTTTTCATTAACAGAAAACATATCAAATATTATTTGTATATAATATAACTATGGATATTCTTTAACAATTGAATGATAAGATTAACAAGCTCATAATTGCAACAAATTAAATTAAAATAAATACTAAATAAATATTATACAGCTGAAATTCATAATGGAAGATAATTATTTTTATCAATATGGCTTGCCAATTTAGATGGAAGTGATTCTCGAGGCTGCTTTTGTGAAAATTTGGATTTATCTAAAATATAATGGAAATAAACAACATAATCAACATAATTAAAATATTATATTAGTAACTACTTCCTCTAGGTTCAGGCCAGCTTTTAAATATATTAATTAAATAAAAGTTACAAATATATTTACAAAAATCAGAATATATTTAAAACAAAATACAATTATTTAAATTTTAAAGCTAAAAATGTTAGAATAAAAGCGTGAAAATATGTGGTTATTTAATTTATAGAAAAATTAAAGTTTTTAAAATTTATTAAATTTATTTTAATTTACAAAATTTCTGATTGCTGGCCTGAAATTTGTAAACAACTAAATATTAAAATTTGTAAAGCATAATCTATGTATATAAGGATAATTAACAAAAGATGATAATAAGCGCTGGCCTTATTTCGGAACAATCTGTATTTAGGCGGATTTCCACAAGGATTAATAATAATCTCAAAAGTCAGTAAAAAATTGATTATTTACAAAATTCATTTGCTAATCAAAATTTAAAAACAAAAAATATAAAATATAATAATTTAAGGTAATAAATTTCAATAAATAACCAAAATTATTTAAGTTATGTAAAAACAAACGCCTTATCTTGATCTACACATCAACTTAAAATTTCGCACCTGCGCCTACAACAACCAACATCTGTTCAAGTGAGTCCACCTAATAATAATGCTGCGGCACGTAAGAATGTTGAAATGGAGATAGATAGATATAACAATGAACTTAAAAACCAATTAATTAAAATTTAAAAACAAAGGATATAAAATATTATATACAATTACCATATAAAGCGTATACGCATTGGTAATTGAGATATCTATGGTAAATTTAACACCTAACAGATTAGAGAGAAAAGATTACATATTTTGAAGAAAGCATATTATTAACGATTAGTCATTTTTATAAAAATTTGGATATAAAAGGAAAGGAAGCCACACATTCTATTTTTTTCAATATTTTTCTCAAAAATAATAATGTCCAACATCCCATTTACCCAATTTTGTTCAAAATATTAGGCTGTGATAAAGATCAAGTATGCATAATGCTTTATTTGACCTCTGAAGCTTGACTTAAAGTTTCCAGAGCAATAACTCAGGTAGATGGAGAAAATCAAGGTTTAGAATTAGTTTTAATGAATTAATTAGTTTTAATTAATAACAAAATTAATTTAAATTTTCTTAAATTTTTTTTTATTTAATACAATGAAAATTATCAATTAGATAAATGATTTTTAAATGGAATGTTTATCAAAAACATGGTTTATTGGTTTGATAAATATAAACAAGAAAACATATCAAAATAGAAACGTTAAAACATTTAAAACCTAAACAAATTACCTTATTAATGCTATGCAGAATTTTATTAAATCCGTAATATTAAATATTTATTTGATATTAAATCAGATGGTATTGATGCGAGATGCAAATGTGGAATACACGTAATTTAGGAAAAGATTAAATAACAAAACGTTATAGAACTTTTGAAATTTGTGCCTCAGATAGGTAATTAATATAAAATTAAGATATTATTATGTTCTGAACTTAATCATAGTTCTTCATAACAAAAACAGATATATTTGTGTATTATTGATCTATTAGAAGATAAAATGACTCAGACAAAAGATAATATTTAAAAAATGCAATCCTTTTTGTTGGTAGTAATTGTAAAATAAAATCAAAAATTGAAACGGACAAAAAACTAATATGAATAAAAGTAGAGAGCCATTTTATAGATCTCAGCCATTTTATAGATTTTTATTATTGTATTTTATTACTGCAAAATTTGATTTTTCTGTGATATGTGACGTCACTAAACAAAATATGGATATTTTGGTTAAATTTTTTATGAATGCATGAGAAAGAGTTCGAAATAAAAATGCAATATAATGAAAAGGTTTTACAAAAGTATTTTAAATCTATTTAGTTGTTTGAGATAAAGAAAACAAAGCAATAAATAAATTTTTATAAAAATGTAGCATAAATAGTTATAAAAAATTTAATAAAAAGAAAAGAACTGATTGACTAATTGCGATGCAAGTATAGAATTCAAAAAGTAGCTAACTTTGTATATATCTAAAATTATTATAAAAATTAAATCAAAATATTTTTAAATAAAATAAAAAAGAAAGCATAATTTTTTATCTTAAAGAAAAGGAAATTTTAGCCTAATATGTCTATATATTATTTAATTAGAAAACATTATATAAATATTTATAACAAATATAACGGTCCAAATTTAAAAATATATTTCAGTCTATGTAAATAATAATTAGTTGGAAATACGCATAAAAATATTGCAACTATACTTTTATATTAGGAAATCTTAATATTAAAATTATTTATTCGAAAAAAAATTATTTGTATAAAATTTTTATTATTTGGCCCATCAAAAATCAAATCTATTTCAAATTTTGAAAAGTGAAATGCTTTTTGAAAGTAACAGTGTAAAACAACTTTTATTTTACACAGACTATAGATTCCATCGAGTAATCATTGTTTTATTAGTCAACAGAATGCCGAGCTATTTAGCGAAGTAATATGTATCTTCTTCAGCGCATATTCAACATCAATGCGTGCCAAAGTTTCTTTTTCTCTCATTTCTCCAATATTCAATTATTGATAACAAAATTATTTAAACTAGTATTTGGAGATGTAAAATCAATACGATCAATAGATTCAAGTCGATTCTGAAGCTGTATAGAAAAATATTTTACAAATTTTATCTATTTTTATTATTATTTTATAAATTATTTAACATTATTTTTAGTTATTTACAGTATCATGCCGTGTTATCTACCAATTAAATCCTAAGTCCTAATTATTATTTTTTAATTAAGTTTTATCATAAACTTTACGTTGTCAAAATTTACTTTTCATTTAAATTAATATATTTCAAACAAAAACTAAATTTTATTGTATTGAAGCAAATATTTGATATATTGCTTCAAAATTAATTTTTCATAATTGATTTATAAAATCAAAATATTTATATATTCAAATAATGATTAATCATCGTAAGTTAGAGAATTATTAACTGATTTTTTTGGTATCAACATTTCTTTAAAATTTAAAATTATTTAATTATTTAACTAATATCTTTAATATAGTATTAATTAATGAATAAAACTTTTGTAGCAAAAATATTGATTTAAATATAAAAATAGCTTTAAATTAAATAAAATAATTCACTTGTGATTATCTAAAAGACTATAAATAAAATAAAACTTATTTTTTGACGGAACAAAAACAACAGTTCAGCAAGCTTTTCTCACTCCTAAATGCTATACATAATTATAATTAGAGAGCGGACTTTTATGCATTATAAAATGCAAAATATGCACTATAATATGCATGAAAAAATACCAAAATATGCACGAAAATATGTAAGAAAAATGCAATTTATACCTAGAAATTTCATTTTTCTAGTCAAAAACATTCAAACACCAAATTTTACTTAGATTACTCCCATTTTAAATGTATAGTTAGACAAAATGAGTATTTTTACGATGTTGGGCATTTTGAGATGAGGCGTTTTGGTGGTGGGACATTTTGGGGTTGGGCGTTTTGGTGTTGAGACATTATGGGTGTGGTCCATTTTCGGGCACTCAAAAATTTTTTGTGATTTTTTAAAATTTTTTCCCAAATTTTTAAAAAATTTACACCATTTTGGAAAGATTGTGGGTTATTTTCTTCATATTTTCCCCAAAATCCTCAAAATATGCATTAAAATATGCATTTATGCACAAAAGTCCGAAATATGCAAAAATATGCATTATATGCAAATAGAAACCCCCTCTAAAGTTTTCAAAACAAGCGGAAACTGTGTTTTTTGTGCATTATACATCATGACAAGTCTGCAAAAAAATATGCATTTGCATAAAAATCCGCTCTCTAGCTCTGACTTTAAATTGTAAAAATCCGCTCTGACTTTAAATTGTAGTTTGAGAGTTCCCATGATAATTTTAATGAAACCTGTTTCACACACTTTCTTGTTTACTTCAACATGTTACTAGGGAAGGTCTTCACATGAAAATGAATTTTTCTACTTGAATAAAAGGCAAAGATTTGAGAATAAAATTTGAGAAAATTTCTGGCGTCATGACAATAGTTTGAATAATTGTTAAAAATAATAACTTTATCACGTAAATTGCAATAAATTGAAATAATTATGTAAAAATATAGATATGCATTATGTTAATAGTAAACAAAAAACATGTTCAACATCAATATAAAGTGTGGCTGACTAAAATTACAAAATAATAAAATGTCAATAATGTGAAAAATAGATTTATACCAATTAATAAAATCGGCACATATTTAGATAACAATTTAAAATATGAATTAAAAATTAGAAGATTGTTTATAACGGAAGCTATAATCAAATACAGAAAAATTCAAAAAATAAGATAAAATAATTTATATTTTAATCTTACAAAAAATTTTTCAAAGAATTTTTAATTGTTATTTAATAAAATTATAAAATAATGCCAGCGATGTCGAATGGATTAATGCCTAAGAATCTTTTGGATCCAAATTTATTGGATTTAGAATAAAATAGAAACATTTAAATTAGGTAAATTACATACCTTATTTATTGAATGAGATTTTCATATATTTTCCAAAAAATTATTCAATAACATATTTAAATACTAATCAAAATTTCTTTTATTTAATTTAAACATAAAAATTATTTTTTTATTAGTGTTTTAATAATTTAGGAATTTCCATAAATTCAATTATCTTGTTAAAGTAGCTAATTTTTTAAAAATATTAAATAAAATCAAATATTTAATACATTAGTAAAATAATATATTTTAATATTTTTCAGAGACCCCTTACATTCCAAGTTATCTTGTTAAAGTGGCATAATTTTTAAAAAATATTAATATTTATGAATTGATTACAAACAATTTTCAATTGATTAAATTAAAGTTATAAAAATAAATTAACAAAAATTACAAAAAATTTTGAAAGTAAATTTAAAAAATATTTGTATTTTAATTAACGTTCATGTAATGAAATTTTTAAAAATTTTAATATTAATATTATTTAAAACTGTTAATTAATTAGGTTCGATGATTATAAAATTATTTTAAATATTTTCGACAAAAACTCTTTCGCGGTTTCTAAATGCAACTGTAGGTAACATATCTACAAAACAATGGATTAGATTTCGAATAATTTAAAAATTAATATCAAAAAATTTTTATATATAAATTTCCAGCTCCACACAATTTAATAAATATTCTTGAAAATAAGAAAATTTTAAAAATTAAAAAAATAATTTATTCATCGATTATTTAAATATTTTATTAAAAACATATAATAGTAAAAATCTCTAATGGAAATAAGTTAATGAAAAATTTATAGATGTTAAAATAGAATAAAAATTTTAAAAAAATGTAAAAAATAATTAATTAATTAACAAAATCAAACTTACTTGTCATTACTTAATTATATTATTTCACACATAATGAAATTTTTAAAAGAGGTTAATATCAGTAATCATTTAAAACTTTATTTAATTGATTAAGTTCATAAAATTATTTTAAAATATTTTTGAAGAAAACTCTTAGTGCATTGCTAAATGCAACATTAGCAAATGTTTCCACAGGAACAATGGTTTATAATAGTATTTAGAATAAATTAAAAATTAATATCAAATTAAATTTTTAAATAGCAAATTTGCAGCTCCATACTAATTTAAATAATCTTTTTGGAAAATTTTAAAAAAATTATTTATTAATCAATTATTGAAATATTTTATTAAAAACTTATGATTGTAAATTTTGATTTAAGAAAATTTAAAAATTAGAATAAAAAATTAGAAAATTAGAAAATAAAAAAAGAAAAATAAGAAAATTTAAGAAAAATATTTATAGACAATAAAATTTTAGAAACACATAATTAGGATTTAAATGCATTGTATGCGATGATTCTGCAACAGGCATACATTACCATTTTTAATTAGATATCTAATTTAAAAAATTTTATGACTAAAAAATTACATACTAATTTAAATAATTTTTAAATTATTCTTAAAATAAAAAATTTTCATAAACATAATTAATGTAATAATTTTTATAGAATATATTTAGATATAACTAAATTTACATTCTTTCTCGATTTTTTCACTCTTGGGGTAGTTTTGACATTGATTCAAATATAGAAAAAATGTTTTTAAAAATTTTAATATTTATTTAATAATTTTAAATATTCACCCAACTACAAAATTGTATTAAAAAAGCTATGTTTAATTATTTAAAATTAATTTATTAATAATCAAATTATTGTGTTCTAATCTTATAAAATTTAACCTACATATTACCTAATTACACTCATTTAATGATTTCATGTTAGAGGCTTGACAAATTCAAGTTTATGCATACTTAGTAAAATTATTAATTTTTATGATTTATTTAAAAAATTGAAATTAAAAACTAAATAAATAAATTTTTTTCAAGGAAAAAGACCATATTTCTATTTATTATTAAGCAACACTTTTTCATTGAATTGAACCCGTCCCATACAAGCAACACTTTTTCATTGAATTTTCATTGAATTCTCTTACTTTACTATTTTTTCTAAAAATTTTTAGCAAAATTTTACTTTTCACAGATATGACTTTTCTTAAATTCAATGAAAAAGTGTTGCTTAATAATAAATAGAAATATGGTCTTTTTCCTTGAATAAAATTTTATTTATTTAGTTTTTAATTTCAATTTTTTAAATAAATCATAAAAATTAATAATTTTACTAAGTATGCATAAACTTGAATTTGTCAAGCCTCTAACATGAAATCATTAAATGAGTGTAATTAGGTAATATGTAGGTTAAATTTTATAAGATTAGAACACAATAATTTGATTATTAATAAATTAATTTTAAATAATTAAACATAGCTTTTTTAATACAATTTTGTAGTTGGGTGAATATTTAAAATTATTAAATAAATATTAAAATTTTTAAAAACATTTTTTCTATATTTGAATCAATGTCAAAACTACCCCAAGAGTGAAAAAATCGAGAAAGAATGTAAATTTAGTTATATCTAAATATATTCTATAAAAATTATTACATTAATTATGTTTATGAAAATTTTTTATTTTAAGAATAATTTAAAAATTATTTAAATTAGTATGTAATTTTTTAGTCATAAAATTTTTTAAATTAGACATCTAATTAAAAATGGTAATCTATGCCTGTTGCAGAATCATCGCATACAATGCATTTAAATCCTAATTATGTGTTTCTAAAATTTTATTGTCTATAAATATTTTTCTTAAATTTTCTTATTTTTCTTTTTTTGATTTTCTAATTTTCCAATGTTTTATTCTAATTTTTAAATTTTCTTAAATCAAAATTTACAATCATAAGTTTTTAATAAAATATTTCAATAATTGATTAATAAATAATTTTTTTAAAATTTTCCAAAAAGATTATTTAAATTAGTATGGAGCTGCAAATTTGCTATTTAAAAATTTAATTTGATATTAATTTTTAATTTATTCTAAATACTATTATAAACCATTGTTCCTGTGGAAACATTTGCTAATGTTGCATTTAGCAATGCACTAAGAGTTTTCTTCAAAAATATTTTAAAATAATTTTATGAACTTAATCAATTAAATAAAGTTTTAAATGATTACTGATATTAACCTCTTTTAAAAATTTCATTATGTGTGAAATAATATAATTAAGTAATGATTTATTATTGTTTCAACCTTTTGTTGTTTCAACCTTTTTTATTGTTTCAACCTTTTTATTATTGTTTCAACCTTTTGCTGGAGGGTTAACTAATACAGGTGGGGTAGTTATTGAGGGAGGGACATTAATATAGTTTTACGGTAATTATCTTAATACCTATTTTTTTCAATTAAACCACGCTTGGCGCGTCGATGCACTTCATCCAAAACTACTAAAATTTTATTTATCGAAAATATTTTTATATAGTAGATTTTTAAGTTAATCCCTCCAAGGGACATAAAAAGGCTTGGAGTGAATAAATCCTAAGCCATTCGAAAGCCATTGGATATCTTTTTCAAACTGGATGGACAAGTCAAATCACTCATTGAAAGTCACGATTTGATATGTACATTATTTTGCATTTATTATAAATTTGTAAGATTACAACTTTTCAATGTTTTATCAGACATAAACAGGTTGACCCTTTCCAAAACACTAAAATAGAGAAAAGCCTCGCAAAAATAGGGAAAAATAGGTTAATCAAAATTAATTAAATTAAGAATTGGCGCTGCAGACCAAAATTTTTGGAATTTTGGAAAGCCAAGAAGCAAGAAATCCTCCATTTTCCACCTAATTTACTAATGCAAAACATTTAAAAAATATTACAAAACTGGCAAAAATTGGGAAAATAGGGCAAATGTAGAAAATAGGGCAAAATAAGGAGAAAAGGTAAAAAAAGGAAAAATCCTCTATAATTTGGATACTGGATGGATTTGACATGATCCATCCAGTGGAAGAAAGTTAATCCCTAACGATAGATTTTCATTGTTATAAGATAAACTTGTATGTCAAAAAGTTTAATCAAGGGGGAGCACAACTGGCTTGTTATTTGAAAAATATTCGGGGACTATTTTATTTGGCGCTGGTCAAGTTTATGCGTCCAATGTAAATGTATGCGTCTGATGAAAAATCATGGTTCCAAAGAAGATCTTGATCACCTGGTCCACAGATATACTCATTATTTTTCGTTAGACGCATAAACTTTTAATTGTACTCATAGATTTTCTATTGACTTATAATCTTTTCATTCAAAGTTGAAAAAATCTCATTGGACTCATTAAGTAATCAATTTTAAATAATTTTTTATGATTTTTTAAATTCAAACATTGAGGATCCATTCCCGCGTCTAAACATTTTTCTAAGCGACATCTTTGGCAATCATTTCTTGTGGTCTTGCTAATAGGGCATTTTTGATTGGGAAGTTTACTTTTGCACACAAAACGTGGTTCACGCTGGTACACACGTCGAAAAAACCCTTTACAGCCCTCACAAGTAATTGCTCTTAAATAAAATTAATATCATAAAGTTATAATTGATAGAGAATTTATTTTTAAATTCAAACTATCAGTACAGTTTATAACCAAAAAAATTTTATATTTTTGCCAAAAATCACCATGCTTAATTGAAAATTTAAAAACCAAAAATGAAAATTTTAAAATTTTTTACTAAAAATTTATTACGCAAATTATTATGGGTAGAATTCAAAACCGTGCTGAGACCGGGTTTTCCGGGCCTGCTAGCTAGGAAATCGGGTATTTTTATAAAATCAGGGAAACTTTGAGGGAAGAATTAACTAATTAAAAAATTATTCTTTTAACGTTTAGAATAATTTAACAATTTATTTAAAATATAAACTTAAATTCACTGACCTCAATACTAGGGAATTTATATGGACATATAATATGCAGTAAAAATCCCAAAATATGGAAATGAATTTAACCCCAAAATATGCCTATTCATCACTCATTAATCAGACAAAGTTGGAGGGAAACTTTGAGGGAAGAATTAAACAGGTTTCCCGCCAATTTTTTCTGATTACTTCATAAATTCATAGAAAAAGCCTAAATGTCGGACTTTAACTGTTATAATGATTTACTTACAAATTTTTTTTATTTTGGTTATAATTTCAAGAATTTATTTAAATTAATTTTTATTTAAAAATTATTCAATGTTTGATAGGTAATTCTAACCGGTAGTGTAGTCCAGTAGAAAGATCGCCGCAGACAGAGCACTTTTGCCCTGGAACTATATAGCTTGGCAAATATGGCACTACTGAAAATATATTATTTCAATAAGTTAATTAATTAAAGCACATTAGATAGAAATTTTTTTATGTTTTGTTGACCGAGACAAATTGACCGAGACAAAATTTCTAGGAGAAATATAGGCTATCAAGAATCGAAAAATCGAGATTCTACGAGATATCGATATTATAATAAATTTCCAAATCTTTGCTCGAGTTTTACACAACATAGTTACAAAAAATCGAAAAGGGTAGCTGACGGTGGACCGCGATATAAGTTTACGAAAATCTAAAAACCATAGGAGGTGTAAGGAAAAATATCGACCATCTAATAGAATGCCATCTTTAGAATACTTTTTTTGAAGGTGATTGAAAAATAGAATGCTATGGTATTCGAATAGAGGAAATAGGGTTTTTTCTCGTTATTATAAATACAAGACCTACACTTAAATAATACATAATAGTTTTAATCTAACTCCTTCTTTTTTCGAGATATATCGACTTTTTGCCTGTTAGTTTGCGCGGCAAATACTTTTGCACATAAATCCTTGCAAGGGAACCTTCCGAACTTTAGAAATTATACCATAGTGTAGAGTGAGGTTGATAACCTATTGCTTATTTTTGACTCCGACCCCCAAATCGAAAAGTTATAGAGCTTCAAAGTTTTCGACTTTTGGAGCGACCATGTCTTATCTCATTTTTCATATTACATCAGAGATTTTCCTCTTATTAAGGAGAAAATTGATACTCTCGTCCTCCTTTTTCCTTTTCTAACCTTTTCCATTATTACATAGTTAAAGAAAAAGAGGAGAAAAAAATTAGAGGAAAAGTCAACACTGCCTCCTCAGATAGTGAGGATTGAAAATGAAAAAACAAGGCAGTGTTTACTTTTCCTCATCTTTTCTCTCCTCTTTTTCTTTTTCTTTAACTAATAATGGCAAAAATAAGAAAAGGAAAAAAGGAGGATGGGAGTCTCAATTTTTTCCTTAATAAGAGGAAAATCTCTGCTGTAATAAGAAAAATGATGGAAGACTCGACCGCTCCAAAAGTCGAAAACTTTGAAGCTTTATAGCATTTTGATTTGGGGGTCGGAGTCAAAAATAAGCAATAGGTGATCAACCTCACTCTACACTATGGTATAATTTTTATTTAAAAATTTTTACTGACAGTTCGGAAGATTTCCTTGTTGGTCTTTTTATCTATTTTTAGTTAAAAAAGTGCTCTAACCACAAAAATATAATTTCTATTAAAGTATGACAAAGGTTGATTGTTTATATTTGGGTACCTGATTATTTTTGTACCTGATTATTTTTTTGTAAAAATAGTCTATTAGGGGGTTCTATTAGGGGTTTCTATTAGGGGTGGCATTCTAATGGAAGCAACGATAAGTAGTTATTTTAATATTTTTAAATTATGTATTAATGAATTAATTTACCTCTGGATCGGACTCTGCGTATTCTTGGAGGCGCCATTTATTTAATTTGATTAAAAAATTTCAAAATATTAATTAAAATTCAAAACTAAAAATTAAAAAAAGTTAAAATAAAATATTTAACTAAAATTATGAATGAAAAAGAACTGTAAAAATTTCAAGAGACATGAGTATTTTGAAATTCTATCGTAGTATGCAGCAACTTAACCAGCAAGGAAGAGCTGGGCCAATGGCAATCAAATAAATAAAACTTTCTCCTCCTTTTCTTTACCGCTCTATTCTCACCTGTGCTACTTTTATAATTTTTAAGATGCCAATTATTTTAATTTAATTACAAAAGTGAGGAAAATTAATTTATTTTAACTTAATTTTCGCTTTTTTTTGATAATTTTTTCTTATTAAAAATTTTTTTTTAATTTTGAAAAATTTGTTGAAAACACTTTTCAAAGTAAGGATTAACCACACTTGATTTTTCGGGTACACCCTGATTTCGGGTCCACCCAACGAGATATAACTCTTTATAAGTTACTGAATTCGGGACGCCTTGATATGTTTCAATGAGCCTCGACTAGCTGAACGAACCATATATACTTTCCCGGCTTTAAAATGGAAGAAATAAATATTCAAAGATATTAAAAAATGTTTTTAAAAAATTTTTGGCTATAAAATATACGGATAAATATCACAGAATTAAAAAAGACTAAAATTATGGTAAAATAAATTTATTTTCCCAGTCAGGATTCGAACTTGGAGGAAAAAACTAAATGCAAGAGCGCTACCACTGCACCAGTGAATAAATCATTTTATTATAAAAACAAATTGTTTATAAATATGTAGAAATTAAATTAATAATTTAGATAAAGTAAAAATTAATTTTTATTTACATATTTTTTAAATTTTAAATAAAATTAAAAACGAGAGAGTAAATAATAAAATAAATAAAATGATAAAATGAATAAAACATAATAAAATGCCAAAAAGAAAGCCAAAAATAAATAAATAAAGGAGGATGCTCTTCTTATATTAGTTTTTGGCTTGTTTTTCTATTGGCATTTTTTCTATATTACGCAATAGACGAGAAAAGATTGCAATATATTTGAATAAATCGAGAATGAAATAGACAAAAACGAACAATAATAATTATTTTTGTATTTTATTTAAAAAAAACTAGGCTTTCATTTTTCCTTCTCTGCTTCCTCATATCATATAAATATGTACTTAGAAGTTAATTATCATTTAATTTTATTGTAAAATATTATTTTTAAATAAAATATATCTTTAAATATTTACTACATTGAAGGGGTATATTCTGGAAAGTGTTTTATACAGGAAATAAAGTAATACAAAAATATTAGAATTATTTTTTATGTTTGATAATATTTAAAAATAACTTAAAATTTTAAAATTTTGATTTAATTCCAATAATCATTTTTGTTAAAAAAATAAAACAAAAAAGTCCGAACCTTTTTGTTCAATTGGATCAGAACACTTAGCAAAAGTCTATTAGCAAAGATAGATAAAAAGTAGAATAAAAAAGCAGAATTGCTTGATCTAATAATTAAATATAAAAATAATTAAAACCAATTTGCTACAAAATAGACAAGCAAATGAAAAAGACACCGTATTCTTTTAGCAAAATTATATAATCTTTGTTTAGAATTTTGATATAAAAATGAATATAAAAATAAATATTTATTATTTAACAAAAAATTCAATTTTTTTCGAATTTTAGGTTAAAATATTTTACAAAATAAAATAATAAAGAAAAAGATTTTAATAGAGATGCAAAACATATGTATGTTAAAAAATTAAATTACTCTTACAAATGAATTAAATTAATAATTTATATAAAATTTTAAAAAATAACCAAAAATTTTTAATTTTTTATCTTCTCAATGAACGAGAACAAATAAAAATGCCAAAAAGGCCTTAAAAATAAATAATGGAATGAAAAATATCTAAGAGAATAGGAGGATGCTCTACTTACATTACTTCCAATCCACTCTTCTTTTCCAAAAATTATGCAATCACGTTGGCATTCGCTTCTGTTTTTTCCTTTTATTTAAAACGGATAGGCGAGAGTGAGTATTTTGGCTTGTTTTTTGGACGTTTCTATAGTTAAATAAATGCCAAAAAACCTGCGAGAATAAAAAATAAATAAAAAAACTAAAAATTAACAATAATAATTATTATTTAGGAAAATGGTATATAGGTATATTTTATAGGTTAAATAGAGTAAAAATGAATAATTGACTAGATAATCTAATTAAAATATATAATTTGTCAAATTGTAGTCATTAATTTCAATAATTTATTATTTTATTACAGTAATTAATGTAACGAGCTCTTTTTTGATATCAAATTAATTTGAAAATTTTTCATTATTAGATTAAAATACTAAATAATTAAAATTTAAGAATTATTAAGAATTATTATTAAGAATTATTAACTAAGAATTATTAAAAATTATAAATTAATTACATTTAAATTTTCTATAATGAAATCCTGTGGATAAAGATAAAAAATAAAGAACATTTCTGATCTTTATCAAATAGCTAGATTTTAAGTTTTTAACTCTCAAACCTAATATATATGTTTCTTGTATTTCTAAAAATATATAATTATTTTATTAATTATTTATCAAATTATGTAATGTAACAAGTTATTTTTGCTGATATGTTTTGAATTTATTAATAAAAAATTTTAACTTTTAAAAATTATTTTTCGTAAAACATTATTATGCAATAAAAGTAAATAATGAAATTTTTTTACAATTCGCGCACCTTTGAATAATTTATTTACTTCGTCGGGTTATATAATATTAAAATAATTTTAAAAACGCATTTTGTAAAGAATTTGTTTAAGCAAAAAATTTTAAATAAAAAGTAAATTTTAATGTTTTAAAATTGGTATATATTTGTAATAGTTACCATCAAAGATGGTTTGCCGAATATTGTAAAATAGATACTACATAGTTTATGTTGAAAAAACATTTTATATGTAAATAAATTTAATTTTATTTTTTATCTTTTTTCTATCATAATAAAAATCATTCAACTAAAAAATTTTATTTTAATATATTATTTTAAATAAAATATAGTATATTAAATATTAAAGTATGTTAAATTAACGTTACAATGAAAATTTAATGGTATTAAAATTTGCCTGCTAATTAAATGTTATTGACAATGTTGTTATACAGTAGAATTTTCAAATTTAATATTTGAAGGATGAGGAGAGGATAAAACTTCTTTCATTTACCATATTCCTTTTACAGCCTATCTCATCAAACACTTCAACAATTATGCTATGTCCATCTATTCAATCTTTTCAACAAATGTGAATTTAATAAAATTATTTAATTTTTGAAATTTAAGTTTTATTTATTAAATAATTTTTAAAGAAAATATTTTCATTGAATTGAACCCGTCCCATACAAGCAACACTTTTTCATTGAATTTTCATTGAATTCTCTTACTTTACTATTTTTTCTAAAAATTTTTAGCAAAATTTTACTTTTCACAGATATGACTTTTCTTCAATTCAATGAAAAAGTGTTGCTTAATAATAAATAGAAATATGGTCTTTTTCCTTGAAAAAAATTTTATTTATTTAGTTTTTAATTTCAATTTTTTAAATAAATCATAAAAATTAATAATTTTACTAAGTATGCATAAACTTGAATTTGTCAAGCCTCTAACATGAAATCATTAAATGAGTGTAATTAGGTAATATGTAGGTTAAATTTTATAAGATTAGAACACAATAATTTGATTATTAATAAATTAAATAATTGATTATTAATAAATTAATAAATTAATTTTTTAACATACATATGTTTTGCATCTCTATTAAAATCTTTTTCTTTATTATTTTATTTTGTAAAATATTTTAACCTAAAATTCGAAAAAAATTGAATTTTTTGTTAAATAATAAATATTTATTTTTATATTCATTTTTATATCAAAATTCTAAACAAAGATTATATAATTTTGCTAAAAGAATACGGTGTCTTTTTCATTTGCTTGTCTATTTTGTAGCAAATTGGTTTTAATTATTTTTATATTTAATTATTAGATCAAGCAATTCTGCTTTTTTATTCTACTTTTTATCTATCTTTGCTAATATACTTTTGCTAAGTGTTCTGATCCAATTGAACAAAAAGGTTCGGACTTTTTTGTTTTATTTTTTTAACAAAAATGATTATTGGAATTAAATCAAAATTTTAAAATTTTAAGTTATTTTTAAATATTATCAAACATAAAAAATAATTCTAATATTTTTGTATTACTTTATTTCCTGTATAAAACACTTTCCAGAATATACCCCTTCAATGTAGTAAATATTTAAAGATATATTTTATTTAAAAATAATATTTTACAATAAAATTAAATGATAATTAACTTCTAAGTACATATTTATATGATATGAGGAAGCAGAGAAGGAAAAATGAAAGCCTAGTTTTTTTAAATAAAATACAAAAATAATTATTATTGTTCGTTTTTGTCTATTTCATTCTCGATTTATTCAAATATATTGCAATCTTTTCTCGTCTATTGCGTAATATAGAAAAAATGCCAATAGAAAAACAAGCCAAAAACTAATATAAGAAGAGCATCCTCCTTTATTTATTTATTTTTGGCTTTCTTTTTGGCATTTTATTATGTTTTATTCATTTTATCATTTTATTTATTTTATTATTTACTCTCTCGTTTTTAATTTTATTTAAAATTTAAAAAATATGTAAATAAAAATTAATTTTTACTTTATCTAAATTATTAATTTAATTTCTACATATTTATAAACAATTTGTTTTTATAATAAAATGATTTATTCACTGGTGCAGTGGTAGCGCTCTTGCATTTAGTTTTTTCCTCCAAGTTCGAATCCTGACTGGGAAAATAAATTTATTTTACCATAATTTTAGTCTTTTTTAATTCTGTGATATTTATCCGTATATTTTATAGCCAAAAATTTTTTAAAAACATTTTTTAATATCTTTGAATATTTATTTCTTCCATTTTAAAGCCGGGAAAGTATATATGGTTCGTTCAGCTAGTCGAGGCTCATTGAAACATATCAAGGCGTCCCGAATTCAGTAACTTATAAAGAGTTATATCTCGTTGGGTGGACCCGAAATCAGGGTGTACCCGAAAAATCAAGTGTGGTTAATCCTTACTTTGAAAAGTGTTTTCAACAAATTTTTCAAAATTAAAAAAAAATTTTTAATAAGAAAAAATTATCAAAAAAAAGCGAAAATTAAGTTAAAATAAATTAATTTTCCTCACTTTTGTAATTAAATTAAAATAATTGGCATCTTAAAAATTATAAAAGTAGCACAGGTGAGAATAGAGCGGTAAAGAAAAGGAGGAGAAAGTTTTATTTATTTGATTGCCATTGGCCCAGCTCTTCCTTGCTGGTTAAGTTGCTGCATACTACGATAGAATTTCAAAATACTCATGTCTCTTGAAATTTTTACAGTTCTTTTTCATTCATAATTTTAGTTAAATATTTTATTTTAACTTTTTTTAATTTTTAGTTTTGAATTTTAATTAATATTTTGAAATTTTTTAATCAAATTAAATAAATGGCGCCTCCAAGAATACGCAGAGTCCGATCCAGAGGTAAATTAATTCATTAATACATAATTTAAAAATATTAAAATAACTACTTATCGTTGCTTCCATTAGAATGCCACCCCCTAATAGAAACCCCCTAATAGAACCCCCTAATAGACTATTTTTACAAAAAAATAATCAGGTACAAAAATAATCAGGTACCCAAATATAAACAATCAACCTTTGTCATACTTTAATAGAAATTATATTTTTGTGGTTAGAGCACTTTTTTAACTAAAAATAGATAAAAAGACCAACAAGGAAATCTTCCGAACTGTCAGTAAAAATTTTTAAATAAAAATTATACCATAGTGTAGAGTGAGGTTGATCACCTATTGCTTATTTTTGACTCCGACCCCCAAATCAAAATGCTATAAAGCTTCAAAGTTTTCGACTTTTGGAGCGGTCGAGTCTTCCATCATTTTTCTTATTACAGCAGAGATTTTCCTCTTATTAAGGAAAAAATTGAGACTCCCATCCTCCTTTTTTCCTTTTCTTATTTTTGCCATTATTAGTTAAAGAAAAAGAAAAAGAGGAGAGAAAAGATGAGGAAAAGTAAACACTGCCTTGTTTTTTCATTTTCAATCCTCACTATCTGAGGAGGCAGTGTTGACTTTTCCTCTAATTTTTTTCTCCTCTTTTTCTTTAACTATGTAATAATGGAAAAGGTTAGAAAAGGAAAAAGGAGGACGAGAGTATCAATTTTCTCCTTAATAAGAGGAAAATCTCTGATGTAATATGAAAAATGAGATAAGACATGGTCGCTCCAAAAGTCGAAAACTTTGAAGCTCTATAACTTTTCGATTTGGGGGTCGGAGTCAAAAATAAGCAATAGGTTATCAACCTCACTCTACACTATGGTATAATTTCTAAAGTTCGGAAGGTTCCCTTGCAAGGATTTATGTGCAAAAGTATTTGCCGCGCAAACTAACAGGCAAAAAGTCGATATATCTCGAAAAAAGAAGGAGTTAGATTAAAACTATTATGTATTATTTAAGTGTAGGTCTTGTATTTATAATAACGAGAAAAAACCCTATTTCCTCTATTCGAATACCATAGCATTCTATTTTTCAATCACCTTCAAAAAAAGTATTCTAAAGATGGCATTCTATTAGATGGTCGATATTTTTCCTTACACCTCCTATGGTTTTTAGATTTTCGTAAACTTATATCGCGGTCCACCGTCAGCTACCCTTTTCGATTTTTTGTAACTATGTTGTGTAAAACTCGAGCAAAGATTTGGAAATTTATTATAATATCGATATCTCGTAGAATCTCGATTTTTCGATTCTTGATAGCCTATATTTCTCCTAGAAATTTTGTCTCGGTCAATTTGTCTCGGTCAACAAAACATAAAAAAATTTCTATCTAATGTGCTTTAATTAATTAACTTATTGAAATAATATATTTTCAGTAGTGCCATATTTGCCAAGCTATATAGTTCCAGGGCAAAAGTGCTCTGTCTGCGGCGATCTTTCTACTGGACTACACTACCGGTTAGAATTACCTATCAAACATTGAATAATTTTTAAATAAAAATTAATTTAAATAAATTCTTGAAATTATAACCAAAATAAAAAAAATTTGTAAGTAAATCATTATAACAGTTAAAGTCCGACATTTAGGCTTTTTCTATGAATTTATGAAGTAATCAGAAAAAATTGGCGGGAAACCTGTTTAATTCTTCCCTCAAAGTTTCCCTCCAACTTTGTCTGATTAATGAGTGATGAATAGGCATATTTTGGGGTTAAATTCATTTCCATATTTTGGGATTTTTACTGCATATTATATGTCCATATAAATTCCCTAGTATTGAGGTCAGTGAATTTAAGTTTATATTTTAAATAAATTGTTAAATTATTCTAAACGTTAAAAGAATAATTTTTTAATTAGTTAATTCTTCCCTCAAAGTTTCCCTGATTTTATAAAAATACCCGATTTCCTAGCTAGCAGGCCCGGAAAACCCGGTCTCAGCACGGTTTTGAATTCTACCCATAATAATTTGCGTAATAAATTTTTAGTAAAAAATTTTAAAATTTTCATTTTTGGTTTTTAAATTTTCAATTAAGCATGGTGATTTTTGGCAAAAATATAAAATTTTTTTGGTTATAAACTGTACTGATAGTTTGAATTTAAAAATAAATTCTCTATCAATTATAACTTTATGATATTAATTTTATTTAAGAGCAATTACTTGTGAGGGCTGTAAAGGGTTTTTTCGACGTGTGTACCAGCGTGAACCACGTTTTGTGTGCAAAAGTAAACTTCCCAATCAAAAATGCCCTATTAGCAAGACCACAAGAAATGATTGCCAAAGATGTCGCTTAGAAAAATGTTTAGACGCGGGAATGGATCCTCAATGTTTGAATTTAAAAAATCATAAAAAATTATTTAAAATTGATTACTTAATGAGTCCAATGAGATTTTTTTCAACTTTGAATGAAAAGATTATAAGTCAATAGAAAATCTATGAGTACAATTAAAAGTTTATGCGTCTAACGAAAAATAATGAGTATATCTGTGGACCAGGTGATCAAGATCTTCTTTGGAACCATGATTTTTCATCAGACGCATACATTTACATTGGACGCATAAACTTGACCAGCGCCAAATAAAATAGTCCCCGAATATTTTTCAAATAACAAGCCAGTTGTGCTCCCCCTTGATTAAACTTTTTTGACATACAAGTTTATCTTATAACAATGAAAATCTATCGTTAGGGATTAACTTTCTTCCACTGGATGGATCATGTCAAATCCATCCAGTATCCAAATTATAGAGGATTTTTCCTTTTTTTACCTTTTCTCCTTATTTTGCCCTATTTTCTACATTTGCCCTATTTTCCCAATTTTTGCCAGTTTTGTAATATTTTTTAAATGTTTTGCATTAGTAAATTAGGTGGAAAATGGAGGATTTCTTGCTTCTTGGCTTTCCAAAATTCCAAAAATTTTGGTCTGCAGCGCCAATTCTTAATTTAATTAATTTTGATTAACCTATTTTTCCCTATTTTTGCGAGGCTTTTCTCTATTTTAGTGTTTTGGAAAGGGTCAACCTGTTTATGTCTGATAAAACATTGAAAAGTTGTAATCTTACAAATTTATAATAAATGCAAAATAATGTACATATCAAATCGTGACTTTCAATGAGTGATTTGACTTGTCCATCCAGTTTGAAAAAGATATCCAATGGCTTTCGAATGGCTTAGGATTTATTCACTCCAAGCCTTTTTATGTCCCTTGGAGGGATTAACTTAAAAATCTACTATATAAAAATATTTTCGATAAATAAAATTTTAGTAGTTTTGGATGAAGTGCATCGACGCGCCAAGCGTGGTTTAATTGAAAAAAATAGGTATTAAGATAATTACCGTAAAACTATATTAATGTCCCTCCCTCAATAACTACCCCACCTGTATTAGTTAACCCTCCAGCAAAAGGTTGAAACAATAATACTCCCCTAAAAATAGCTATAATTAGCCTTCCTAAAATAATCTTTATTAATTACCCCTCCTCTATTTATTACCCCCTCCAACGAGAGATCGAAACAATAATTACTCAGGGTAGTTAATACAGTTTTTACGTTAATCTTATATTCATACTTTAAAATATAATTTTTATCCACTCTTATGTCAAATTTAATAAACTTTTAACGCCTAAAATTAATTTTAAAGGTCACGCAAACGGTTGATCGGAAAGTTAATCAGCATTAAAAAGGCACAATTTCGAGGAGTTTCTCCTAAATTAATATTGTCAAATTTCTCAAAGGTTTAGTTATAACGTATATGCTTTAATAATTACCCCAATCAAATGATTGCTCCCCTCGATTAATTACTTCGTCTAGCGAGAGGTTTAAAAAATCCAGAGTAATTATTTGAGCTTACACGCTATTTAAAAATATTCTTATAATATGAAAAAATTTTTAAAAAATTTTGGTTGTTTTAAAATGAAATTTTAATTATAAGTATTTTCATGAAAAAAGAAATACCTATATCCCGGACCCTGTAACTTCTCTTCGATTTTGGTACCATTAGATAGAGCATTAAATAGTCTACAATATACCAAAACATCAAAATTGTTGACAGAATAGTAAAAAAGTTATGATTGATAAAGTGCCGAAAATCATATTTTTTATAAAATTAGTTTTAGATCATAGATTTTTTTCAATCAGTCAAGAATTTTTATTTTTTTGGTAAATTATAGCCAATTTAATGCTCTATCAATTATTTCCAAGAACATTAAAAATTATCCGCTTTTCCTTGAGTTATAGGCAGTACTCAGTTGAGTCGGGAACTTGGCTGATTTTTATTTAGTGATCATAGGGGAATCCAGCCGGATTAATCCATCAGAAAGAAACAAAGTCCGGACAAATATTTTTATTTAATTTTAATATGTATAATTTTATAATATGAATAAAATAATAAATTAAATTTCAGCTTCATTCGGAATCCAATTATCAATATAATTTGAGACCAGCATTGCTGCTTTTAATGGTTCTAAACATTGAGGAGAATTTTGAAGGGAAGTTTGGGGGAATCACTTTTAAAATTAAAATTAATAAGGGGGGTTGGACTCTAAAAAACATAAACTTTAAAAATATCAGGGAAATTAAAAAAGAATTTAATAAGGATTTTTATTTTATTAGCCAGAAATTTGTTGAGTTGGAATTGACTGATGATCAGATTTCTTTGATGTCTATTTTATTAATGCTAAAAAAAGAGGTAATTATTTGAAATTTAAAATATATTGAGTACAATGAATTAATAATTTCCAATTCCTTAAAACTTTAAAATACGCCAAGACTTTTTGCATTTTTATAATAATGTCGATTTCACACTCATGGCCGGCAAAAATTGCCAGAATCTTACGCCTGCGGCACTAAAAAGGATAAATTTGGTTTTTTGGCACTTATAAAAACTTTAAAAATTGTGGGTTTTTGTTCATTTCTGAATGAATTTTGGCGTTTTAGGATTGGTGTGTTTATGAATTTGAAAATTGGCGTTTGGTATTTTGCGATTCACGCACGCTAAAATTATGGCGCACCTCCTTGTTGACCTAATGTTCCAGTCTGGGTGGTACGATACCAACACGGTTCTATCAACTAAGATTTTTGAGGGTTGGAAGGGATATATAAGTGTATTTCAGGGAATAATGGGGGAATTGGTGGGATTTCAGGATTTGAGATTAAACAGGATATCTCTGTATTTGTAGAGATATCGTGGGATTAAAGGGGATATCGATGGATTTGAGGAATGTTGGAGGATTTGGACTTAATCGGTTGATTCGAAGGAATGTCAAGGGATTTGTTTACAGGGTGTTTACAGGTTTACCCTTTCTTCTAAGGAATACCTCTGAAAACCTGTGAGTAGGCATTTTAGATGCTAGCTAGCTAGCTTGATTCAGCTCCTTAATTTATTATAATGCTAAAAAATAATAAAATTAAAAATTATTGACTTTTTTGTTATTAAAAGATTAATTTACCTAAATAAATTTTTAAGCAATCTGATGATGTTATGAAAGAAGTTCGGCAACAAATTTTTCGTTTGTTGCTTTATGCAACAGTCGGTAATGTGGCCATAGGTGAGTCTGAGGATCATCGCCTATTGGAGCATTGGCCTGTTGTTTTGCTTCGTCTTTTACAATTGGAGAAAATGTCTGAAAAGTATGGAGAAATTTTGGATTCCATGGGAATAAGTGGCGAGTTTAATCTTTTACATTAAAAATTCTTTAGAAGTATAAGTAAGAAAATGTAAGAATAGTTTTTAGGTATTTATTAAACGTTTTTAGTCGGTAACCTCACATTATCTACACCCATATTTACTTTATTCGCCTTCATTTTTCATTTCTCCTAAAATTGGCAATGGCTAAGGGCGTCTGAGACTAAATTAGAAAAGAGGTAAATTGTCTAGCTCTAGGCAGACATTAGCCCAGGTAATTATTACTAGGGGCTTTGCTGTACTTTATCGTGAGATACAAAAGCACTGGTTCTCTTTTATTTGATAGTTCCGAATAGAGGTTTTAAATTCTAGCAAGATGAATCTCCCTTCTAGAATTGTTTCGAAACAAAAAATCTTCGGAAATCGAAATAAATCTAGAAGCATCGAAATCGAAAATATTTTTGAAATCTTCAAATAGAAAGAAAAATAACCTTCAAAATCGAAAAAATTGAAAATTTTTTATTAAGTTAGCGATTTTTCGCTGATAGAACAATCCTCTTAAGTGCACCGGCGAAACCTTGAATTTTTGAGAGCAAAGATATAATCGAAAATCAAAAGAAAAACCCTCGAAAATCGAAAATTGACGGTCGAAAATTGCAAATTCGAAACAACTCTACTCCCTTCTTTCAATTTAAAAATGAGCGAGACTCAGGACCTGACTTTCCTGGCATGATTACTTGGAAACGGGTTTTTAAATAAATCTGTTTCTTCAGATTTCATTGTTCATCTAAGGCCGAGAAGGTAAACCACGGATGTGTGCTCACTATTTTTCCCCCAAATTTTTCCTTTATAATATACAATAATATGTCATCTAAAAGCTACAAAAATTAAGGAGTCGAGAAGTAAAATTGGGGTAGATAATGTTATGGTATTTCCCGTATCTATTCTAATTAAATAGCCCCTTCATATGATGGTACTAATTGAATGGCCCTTTTTTTGAGGTATCGGAATTATTGAATTATTGAATAGCCGCTTTAATTAATGATCACTTCACTTGAGTGACACTTCTATCGACAAAATTATATTCGTAGGATCAAAATTAATTTGAGGAAATGTGGATTTGTTTACATACACCCCAGATAAGAATTCTGAGAATTCCAATGACCCTTTTATTTGGGCATAGAAGAATAGAATGGCGGCTATTCAATTAGAATAGTCAGTTTAGTCTGGAACTGTTCAGTCTGGACCCTATAACTTATGTAGGGATAATCGTTTCTTTATCTTTCTTTGTACCATTGGATAGAGACTCAATAGCTCTACAACATATCAGAAAATCAAAATTTTTGATCGATTGATGAAAAATTTATCATCTAAAAATAAATTTTTTCTGATATTTTGGTATTTTTTGATAATTACTACAAAAGTTACAGGGTGCGCGACTGTACTGAGCCAAACTGAACTGACTGAACCCTAAATACATACCTATATAATTTTTTTAGAATTTTTAATTAATTAATAATTTTTCATAAAATTTGGCCCTCCCTTTGCTTTTTTCTCACCACAGGCCTAAAGCCGTGCATTTCAAAGTGCAATTCGTCGGCAATCAGTGCAATGATGTATATATAGAAAATTGAATTTTAAAGATTGATATTAATTATAAAATAATTTAAGTTACTTATTATTTAAGTTTTTTATATTAATTTTGTTTCCATAATGATCTTTTACTATAAATAATTTAATAATTGATAAAAAAAATAAATTTTTAATTTTTCATATGTTAAATTTTCTTGATTTGCTGGAAAATTATTTAAAAAAGTATGAAGATGTAACTAATTAAAATACAAAAATTCTTTAAATTTATTTTCGAAGCTAGTAGTTTTTGCTCTATAACTTTCATTTAAATAAATCAAAATATTAGTATTTCTAAAAAAACATGATATTTTAGCAAATAATATCACTTAAAAATATCAAAATAAATTATTTAAAAAATAATGATTTGTCTAAGTTAACATTACAGATTTGCCGAATATTATAAAATGTTACTAGGGTTATTGTAAAGATAGTTATGAAATTTATTTTGTTTCTCTATTTCTATCGTATATATAGATAAAGATTATTAAAAAATTTTATTGTATTTTTAAATAAAATATATTTTCAATAAATTTTTTGATAGTTTAATATTATTCATAATTTTTGTTAGATGTTTTATATTTTTCAATTTTAGACTTTCTATATTTATAAATTAATTTTATTTTAAATTATTTGTAAACTTAAAAGATTTACATACTAAATTGACTCATTTAAAAATTATTATTCGTTAATTTATAAGTCTAAATATATATTTATATGTTTGTAAGGTGTATTAAATTTCTCTTATTTTACTATTTTTTCTAAAAATTTTTAGCAAAATTTTACTTTTTCACAGATATGACTTTTCTTCAATTCAATGAAAAAGTGTTGCTTAATAATAAATAGAAATATGGTCTTTTTCCTTGAAAAAAATTTTATTTATTTAGTTTTTAATTTCAATTTTTTAAATAAATCATAAAAATTAATAATTTTACTAAGTATGCATAAACTTGAATTTGTCAAGCCTCTAACATGAAATCATTAAATGAGTGTAATTAGGTAATATGTAGGTTAAATTTTATAAGATTAGAACACAATAATTTGATTATTAATAAATTAATTTTAAATAATTAAACATAGCTTTTTTAATACAATTTTGTAGTTGGGTGAATATTTAAAATTATTAAATAAATATTAAAATTTTTAAAAATATTTTTTCTATAGTTGAATCAATGTCAAAACTACCCCGAGAATGAAAAAATCAAGAAGATTGTAAATTTGAATTATATCTAAATATATTTTATTAAAATTTTTACATTAATTTGTTATGCAAATTTTTTATTTTAAGAATAATTTTAAAAATTATTTAAATTAGTATGTAATTTTTTAGCCATAAAATTTTTTGAATTAGATAACTAATTAAAAATGTAATGTATGCCTGTTGCAGTATCTCCATATACGGTGCAATTAACTCTTAATTACACTCCGTTTCATAATTATAACACCACCTAACATTTTGGTGTTAATCATATTTACAATGGAACAATCAAGCTTTCTGGAGGGCTTAAAAGAAAATTTTTATATAAGCTCTAAGGGGGTTAAAATATTTTTTGAAGTACTGTAACCAGGTTTTCCGTTGATTTTGGGGTTTTGAGATTTCAATGAAGAAAGTAGTTGTGGACTTCGATCTTTTTGCTTTTCCACTCTATATCGATAGAGATGTTCACAGGAATTTTTGATGAATTTTTCTAATGTTCCCAGTATGGAAACCTGAAGTGGTGTTATAATTATGAAACACCTAATTTTTCGAAAAAATCATAAAAAAATTACACTGCAAAGAAAACCTTTGAAACTCTCTCATTCCTAATATTTATGTTATATCTAATTCTGGGAAAAAATTTGTCTCGATTGTCCCATTGTAAATGGGTGCCGGAATTTTCGTCTCTGGAAGATTCGTCTCCAAGGTTTTTCGGAACTTTCGTCTCCAGCGGTCGTCACCAAAACGAAAAAACGGAATATTCGTCACTGGAATTTAGGCGCGGCGTATTTAGGGCGTCGGAGTGAATTTTTTGATATATTCAAAAATAACACGAAATCAAACAACGTAAACCTATGGGCATCGGCGAGGCAGTTGTGCAAAATTCCGCGCTTCGCGCAAGATTTTGCGGCACGCGCCTCGCGGGTGCCGCACAACAGTAACATAAACCTATCCCTTTTTTACTGATTTTCAACTTTGAAATGCCGACCTATCCGCTGTGTATCAGCACAAAATTATTTATTCCAGCGAAATTCAATTAATCATAATTTTGTTCAGAATGATTGATTTTGAAGTCGTTTGACCTAGTTTGACGAGCTGTTTCGAATGACATATTTTGTCCATATCTATTTGTATTCTATAGTTTTATAGGCTTACGTAGTTTGATTTTGTGTTATTTTTGAATAAACAAAAAATTCACTCAGACGCCCTAAATTCCCCGCGCTTAAATTCCAGTGACGGATATTCCGTTTTTTCGTCTTGGTGACGAATATTCCGCCGGAGACGAAAATTCCGAAAATGTTGGAGACGAAAGTTCCGAAAAACCTTGGAGACGAATCTTCCAGAGACGAAAATTCCGTACACCTTGTAAATATGATTAACACCAAAATGTTAGGTGGTGTTATAATTATGAAACGGAGTATATGTGTTTCTAAAATTTTATTGTCTATAAATATTTATTTTTCTTAAATTTTCTTATTTTTCTTTTTGTTATTTTCAGACACATTTGCTAATGTTGCATGTAGCAATGCTCTAAGATTTTTCTTCGAAAATATTTTAAAATAGGTACTTATTTAGTGATTAAACTTAATCAATTAAATGAAGTTTTGAATAATTATTAGTATTAATATCTTTTAAATTTCTCCATATATGAAATAATATACCGTATTTTTCCCAATAGAAGCGCATGCGCTTCTATTTTTCAACCTCCTCGTAGACTGCGCTTCTATTGGGACGTGCGCTTGTATTTTTCAACTCCCATGCGAATTAATTTTTATAACATTATGTATGGAAATTTAAAACAAATGAAATCTCTATAGAATTATCAATTTCAATTCCGTTTTAATTATTCTCATTAAGATCAATTTCTACCTAACTTTCTGAAATTTCTTTATCCTCTCAAGCTTAATGTAATAAAGCCTGACCATCTTGTCTAAAACAATGTATTTCATCATTTTCGGAACCGTCACTTGGAATTCCAATTCCACAAACCCAAAAGCTTTTTGCAACATTTCTTTTGAAATCACATCTCATGCTTCAACTATCCATCCCAAATAAAATTTCATGGTGGTGGACCCAAATAAGCAAGCGTTGTGAGAACAATAATTGCCCTATAATTGCTCTCAAATTTTCGATTGTGGTGGCATCATCCATCCAGCTTTTTCCACTCCATCCCCTAGACAAGATGGAAATAAGTTTTTCCCCAATTATAACTCAAAAACCTTAAATCTTTCGACAAGAGAGGGATCAGGTCGTTTACGCGAAAGTATTAATAGTACAAACGGAAGATTGAAAAAATTTATCGATAGAATATAAGATTTGCGTTTTCGAGCATAACACCGGTTACATTACTTGAACATCCACCTAAACATCAATTTCCGAACCGGAAGTAGAATCTATTTTTTATAAAAAAAGTGTAAATTCTTAATCTAAATTTAAATGAATAATACTTGTTTAAAATAGTAACTATGTAGCAAAGTAATTGCTCAAATTATTATTTCATAAGGTGCGCTTATAATAGGACGTGCGCTTCTAATGGGACCTGCGCTTGTATTTTTCAACCTCCTTGTAGACTGCGCTTCTAATGGGACGTGCGCTTCAACTGGGACGTGCGCTTCTATTGGGAAAAATACGGTAATTAAGTAATGACAATTAAATTTGATTTTGTTATTTAATTAATTATTTTTTACATTTTTTTAAATTTCTATTATATTTTAACAACTATAAATTTTTCATTAACTTATTTCCATTAGAGATTTTTACTATCATATGTTTTTAATAAAATATTTCAATAATCGATGAAAAATTAATTTTTTTTTAATTTTAAAATCTTATTTTCAAGAAGTTAATCCATCTAGCTTAGCATTTTTTGCGCCGCAGGCGAAAATTTTTTCTTTTATGAATGTTAAAGGAGTTAGAGTTGGCAAAAAAGTACGAAATTTATTTAAAATATACTCAAATTGAACCCGGGTCGGGCTCGGGTTTTTCAGATGCGACCCGTGCAGGGCTTCGGGGTTCGAAAAACAGGGTTTTATCAAAATACCCGGTTTCCGGGCTACCGGGCCCGGAAAACCCGGTCCCAAGCCCGGCCCGGGTTCGAACTCTAATAATAATTTTTAAATTATTTGAAATATAAACCATTGTTCTTGTAGATATGTTACCCAATGTTTCATTAAGAAACCGTGAAAGAGTTTTTGTTGAGAATATTTTAAAATAATTTTATAATGATAGAACTTAATAAATTAAAAGAGTTTTTAGTATTAATAAATTTTTTTAAATTTCAGTAGTTGACAAAAAATAATTAGTAAATGCCAGTTAAATTTGTTTTTAGGTTATTTAATTAATTTTTATACATATTTATATTTTTTAATTTTTTATTTCATTTTTAGATTTGAAAATTTTTCATTAAATTATTTTCATAAAAGTTTTTAAAAATAATTTAGTTCCGGTTAATTCGCCAAAAATACTGGTTAACGGTTCCGGTTCGGTTAACCGTCTGCCAACAACTTTAATTTTTATGTTTAAATTAAATAAAATAAATTTCAATTATCATTTAAATATGTTATTGAATAATTTTTTGTAGAATATACATATGTAAATACTCACCTCTACTCCAGTTTATGCGTCCAATAAAAGAAAATTGGATTTTTCTTGACCGTCCAAAATTCATAAAATTTTTCGTTTGACAGAAAATGGTTAATTTTTTTCACCCATGGCCTTACGAAATTTTCACAAATTTCGCCTGCGGACTGAAAAAAGAAGAAATTTGGTAGTTTATTCTTCCAAAATTCTTTAAAATTTTCGCTTGCGGCCCTAAAAAAATTTGTATGTTATACATATAGGAGAATTTGGATGATTAAGGTGCATTTTTTTTATATCGTGTGATATCAAGGGGCTAATATCGTTTTATCTTTACTTATCCCCATAAAACTTATATCCCTCCTTAACCACTAATTTTCTAAAATCCCTCTTACAATTCCGAATCTTTATATATCCCGATATCAAACACGTATATCCGATAAATCCGTTTATACACCACTCTTTAATCCCCATATGTATACCACTTAATCGCCGACAAATTTTCGGTTCTGTTTCGGTTAACCAAAGAATTTGGTGAAACCGACAATCCTACTTTTAAAAAAAGCAAATTTTTAAAAATTTGCTAGCAAACGTTTTTAAAATTTCGTTCCGGTTCCGGTTCCGGGCCGGAACTTAGAAAAGTTCCGAACACGAACAAATGCTTTGGAACCATACCTCAACTTTGCAACACCAAGAAAAATCCAATTTTTTGTTGATTGGACGCATAAAAGTTCATGAGACGCATGTCCTAAGATAGAGCCAACTAAATTGTGATTAGTTGGTGTGGTAAAAGTGGATTTGAGGGATATAAAAAGATTGATATTGAGTGATAAAATGGGTTCTGAATTTACCAATGAAGATTTAAAAGATATCATTGGATTAAGGTTGGATAAAGTAATTTGTGGAAATAATAAGGATGTCATATTAGGTATTTTTATAGATTAAGAGTGATTAAGATATAACATCTAATCCAGAAATCACCCACTGTCCCCTAAATCCCATTAAACCTAAATTCCACTATCCCCTAAATCCCAAAATATTAATTGATAATTTTTTTATTTCTTTCAAACGTCAAGACATCCAACTTTATCCCCCCAAATCTTTCGATATCGCTTTTAAGACTCAAATCCCCTGACATCCCTACTACTTCCCCAATTGTCGATATGCTATTTATCCCTATAAATTTTTCGACATCCCTCTTAATCACTTAAAATCCCCTTATATCTCTCGATATAACTCCTAATCCACTGATATCTTTCCTGATATCCCCCAATAACTTTTATTTTAAGTCACCTTTATTTAAATGTCCTGCCATTTGCTCAATTTTATACTAATTTGGATATATTTTGTATTTTTTATAAAAAATTTTTTTGAAAATCCAGGTCCAAAGCCGGCATTTTTCCAATTACAAACTCAAATTGATTTAAACATAAAGAATGTTGTAATAAATTTTCGTATGATAAATCATGGAAGGTGAAAAATAGTACTCCCCCTTGAATTAGCACTCCCCCATTAAATAATACGTCCTTTTGGATAAGGGTTGAAAAATAATACTCCCGGGAGTACTATTATATGAATTAACATATTAAATTTAGTATAAAATTATATACTATATACGTAAACCCTCCCACCTCGATTGGTCACATCCTTCCACTTAGAATCAAATTGGGCTTCGGCCCTCGTCCCCAATTTAATTGGCGCTAAAAATGGAAGAAATCTGTTTTTTTCTTCCCTAATTCAGTCTGGATACAACAGGTTAACCAAACCAGATCGGAAACGAAAACCATGGATGGCCGAATCTTATGTGGGTGGCCGAATTTTTATAGAATAAAGGAATTGTTAAACAAAATTAGAGGGTTTTAATATTTAACAAATTTTTAGTATTTTACAAAGTATTTACAAATTTATATTCTTTAAAATTTTATTTAATTATTAGTACATAAACGCTTTTTCATTACTTAAGCCAAGGCAGATGCTTTGGCGTCTGCCAAACATTAAATCTAAATTAATAATCATAGAAATTTATTCAGGATTGTCTGTAAAGTTTCTTCAAAAATTAATTTAAACTAAAAATAAATTAAAAAATATACCGCGGTCAACAGGATTCGAACCTTTGCGGGCAGAGCCCAATTGATTTCGAGTAAATCTTTTTATCCATTCGGACACGACCGCTCACTTTTGTAATTCGAAAAAGTCTCTTGAAAGACGAAAGATTTTTATTTTCTTCAAAATATGTGAGGGATGAGGTTACGTGTGAGGTTTTCTATTTTCTATTAAAAAATCAACTTTTTCTGTCGACCGCAAATCGACAGAAAATTTTCTGTCGATCGCAAAATATTTTTATTGAATTTTAAGTTTATAAATGGATTTTTAAATCTTTTAAAGAAAATTTAAACTAAACATTCCTTAATCAGGAGCGAGCGATATCAAAGGATTTAGATGGATTAAGAAGATTAAAAAGATCTAAGATTTCCATTATTTTTATTTTACAAAAAATAAGCTAATCTTTATGAAAGTCTTCTCGTTAGAGACATTTGTGGTTTTAGAAACTGTTTAAATACTAAATATATACAAGTTAGAAAAAATAATATTTAAATGCATTTTATTCAAATAAAAATTTCAAAAATTCTAACAAAATTTATTTTTGAAAATAAAAATATTAAAATATAAATAATTTAATTAAAATTACATTAAGGCTATACATTATTAGAAGCTCATATTTACACAATATAAGCCAATCAAAAATTAAATTTCATTTCTCTAAAAAATTTACCTCAAATTTGCGAAATTTGAAAGAATTTAAAATTAATGTCACACTCCCCAAATTATATATGTATAATTCAAAACAAACTAAATACAAACTACTCATATTTTTATCAAGATAATTGAACAAAAAATGTCAAATATAAGCCCTGGGCTTTAATTATTTCAAAATTCTTTTTTTAAAGAAATATATTTATTTTAATTAATACATAAAAAACTTTTTTGAACAAACAAATGTGAATAATACTATCTTCTCAAATTTTTAATTTACATAAAAGAGATTCAAATATTAAAAAAGATTTTTTTATTTAGTGAAAAGTTTTACCAATGGGGGAGTTGAGCTTCGTCCAAATCGGATAAACATTTGATTGTTGCCGGCAGAAAGAACAAAACTGATGAATTTCGGTTAGGTGAACGGGTATCGCGATTGAATCTAAAAATGTTTTACTTTTTATAATTTTTTTCAGCGACTTTTCTTTTGAAAGTAATTGTTGAATTATTGTAAAGCCAGTGGATACAGTCACAAAACAATCAGACAAGAGACAAAATATTAGATAATTTTTAAACCTTTATTTTATGATTTTAATAATAATAAGCAATATATCTAATTATTATTGTACTATAATATTTATTTAATAAATGGAAATATACTGAGTCAAGACTAAATTTAAGAAAATATAAAAGATTAGAAAAGACAACTAATGAAAAATTTGGATTTATAACATGAGTGGATTTATTAAATTTTTAATTAGATGTTAAAAAATATGTCTAAAAACTCAAAAAATAATTTAGGATTACGGATTAATTTTTCAATTTGGACGGGTTCAATTTGGAAATTTTTTTATAAAGCATAATAAATTAACATGCCCGAGAAACGTACACTAAAATATTAAACATAGATTTTATTTCAAAATATAATAAATATGTCAGCTAAAAACTATAATTACATAATAGGACGCCTATTCAGTAATATAAAAATATTGTTCTACTGAATCTATATACCTATGTTACTTAAATATTCTATTTCAATTCTTTGAAAATTATTTAAAATTAGTAAAATTTAAAAATTATTATATAATAAAAAGAATAAATTAAAATTTTTTAATAACTACGTTTTATTTATTTTATTTAGTGTAGGTTGAGGTTTTTTGAAAAAACCGAGGAAGAGGATTACCGAGGCTGGAAAAGGCGTGATCGATGCCGAGGGGTTCATTTTGGCCAAGGAAATACATTTTCAAAAATATATTAAAGTCATCTTTTTAATCTTATCAAATTCAGTAGGTGCCTAAGCGTCAGTTTAAATGCGGGTCTTATGGAAATTCTCATAAAAACCTCAAGTTTGTTTAAATCAGTTCCGCAAGCGAAAATTTTAAATTCAAAGAGTTAACACAGAGAAAACTAACTCAATACTAAACCAAAAGGATTAAGAGTATATGAAGTATGGATCGAGAGATATGAGTGAAATAATAATAATTTTAAAATAAAAACTATTATAATTATAATATCAAACTAGCTGTGGGTTTAGCCACTGGGGTGCCTATTACGTTACTGTGGCGGTAAAATTTTGCTTTGGGTTTAAATTTTGTTCTGCCCGTTGGAAAGCCTAACGGCTTTGGGGCGCGCTTCGCGCGCTGCTAGAAACAGTTAAGTTAACAAATTCGCCGTCAAAGATTAGCCCTGCCTTTTCATTGCTTCGGGCCTTCGGCCCTCGCCGGTAAAGTTTGCACTCGTTTGACCATTGCTCTGCCTTTTAGATGGATTGAGTGCTCGGGCCTTCGGCCCTCGCCAAACGGCAGGCCTTCGGCCCGCCAACTCCTCGGCCTTTGGCCTCGGTTCGAAAAGCTAAACCTATGGGGCGTCGGCGAGGCGCTTGTGCAAAACCCCGCGCTTCGCGCGGGGTTTTGCGGCACGCGCCTCGCGGGGAGTCAACGGTCGCTGGTTTCTGGGTCAGTAACATAAACCTATTGGTATCTTCCTTGCTCAGCCTTTTAAAATTGCTCTGCCTTTTAGATGGGTTGAGTGCTCGGGCCTTCGGCCCTCGCCGGTAAAGTTTGCCCTGCCTTTGACTATTGCTCTGCCTTTTAGATGGGTTGAAAGCTCGGGCCTTCGGCCCTCGCCAGATGGGTTTGAAGATTTTTAGATGGGTTGAAGCTCGGGCCTTCGGCCCTCGCCAGTAAAGCCTTCAGCCCCCAGACGCCAATGATAGACTCGTGCGATGGGCTGTGGTGCATTCAGCAATTGTGGTGGGTTGTCACGAGGCGTTTGGGGGCCTTCGGCCCCCAAACGCCAATGTTAGACTCTTGCGATGGGTTTGACCGCTGTGGTGCATTAAGCAACAGTGGTGGGTTGTCACGAGGCGTTTGGGGGCCTTCGGCCCCCAAACGCCAATGTTAGACTCTTGCGATGGGTTTGACCGCTGTGGTGCATTAAGCAACAGTGGTGGGTTGTCACGAGGCGTTTGGGGGCCTTCGGCCCCCAAACGCCGATGTTAGACTCTTGCAATGGGTTTGACCGCTGTGGTGCCTTTGGCAACTGTTGTGGGTTGTCCCGAGGCGTTTGGGGGCCGAAGGCCCCCAAACGCCGATGTTAGACTCTTGGAATGGGTTTGACCGCTGTGTGGTGCCTTTGGCAACTGTCGTGGGCTGTCCCGAGGCGTTTGGGGGCCTTCGGCCCCCAAACGCCGATGTTAGACTCTTGCAATGGGTTTGACCGCTGTGGTGCCTCTGGCAACTGTTGTGGTTTGTCCCGAGGCGTTTGGGGGCCTTCGGCCCCCAAACGGCCCCCTCGCTTCCTCGGCCTTCGGCCTCGGAAAATCTATGCTCTGCCTTTGACTATTGTTCCGCGTTTTAGATGTAATGAAAGCTAATCGGGCCGAAGGCCCGAGCGTTCCTCGGCCTTCGGCCTCGGAAAATCTATGCTCTGCCTTCGACTATTGCTCTGCCTTTTAGATGGGTTGAAGATCGGGCCTTCGGCCTCGGTGTTTTTATGACTTTTGGCCAATTTGGTGCCACACTCAAGTGCGGCACCAAAACGTCTCGGGCCTTCGGCCCTCGCCTACGGGGCGAGGGCCGAATTTTATTTTATAACTATTAAAATATAACTAAATATAAAAATTAAGTTTTTGCAAGAATTCAAATATTTTCTTCTGTTGAAATTCTTGAATATTGTCTTTGACGTTAAAATTAATTACGAATAATAAAGGATTATAATTATAAATTTTTAAAAAATAACATAAAGTATTCAAGTTCATCCGTAAATATATGCTAACAATCAGCAAACGAATTTTTATGGGTTAGATTTTCCTTGAACTTTACAAGCAATGAGAAATATAAATCCTTATTATTTTTTATTTTATTAAATAATTTTAAATTTTTAGAAATTGATTTTTAGAAATATATGCCTTTTTTATTCCACATGCACACACAATAAATATTTAAAGTAAAATCCTCTCAGTAAATATATTCCCTCAATTTTCTATTTCTTTCTTTCCAAAACAATTCCCAAATAGCAAAAATATCGACTGGCAATAAGTAGGTGGTCATTTTGCTTTTTGAAAGAAAAACAATTTTCTAAAAAAAATGACAAAATTTACTTTAAATTTCTTTAAATAAATTTAATTTTTTAAATAAATATTATTTTTTTATATTTATAAAAGAAATGTTTTATTATTTCAATTATTTTTTATTAAAATTTGACCAAATTTTTCAAATTTTAAAAACTACAAAATATAATGAAAATGCTCGTCCTTTCAATAATTTCATTTATTAATTTATTATTTATTTTACAAAATATTTATTTAATTCTTTTCTTTATTTCCAAATTATCTTATTATAAAAGAACTCAACAAATTAATATTTTACTCATTAATAAAGAAAATAAAAATAAATTAAAAGAAAAAAGAGATAAATTTTTAAAGGTATGAATTTATTAACAAATATATAATTTATATTTTTTAATATTAAAATAAATTATTTAAATTATTTAATAATGAAATTACTAAAATTATTTTATTTTTTGCAACTGTTTCCAATCTAATAAAATTGTCATAGCAACCATTAAAAATATCCAAAAAAGAGAGAATATATATTAAATATTTTGTAACCTCGAATGCTCAAAATTATTTTATTTACAACTGCTGCCAAAAAAGGCACAAGAGGATGTTATTATTTACACCTTCTGTTGCAGCAACTTTTAGTTCTGTTTATCACATTAATAAAAGAAAAAACGTTGGAAAAATAATACTTTTAAATATTTAATTTAATTTAGCACCAATTAAAAAATAAAATAACAATGTCTGTGCCTAGTCTTCTTTTTTCTGGCGAAGAAAATAATGAAGAATTTTCTTTATTAAATGAAATTCATCATAACCAAATTCAATCTTTAATTGATTTACATAAAATTCCCGATGAATTGTGGTTAACCCGTAAAAGAATAGAGGCAGGAGTTTTAGAACAAAAAAAGCAAAGAGAAATGCTTACAAATATTCAGGAAAGATTAGCACAATGTCGATTAGAACGAACAAGAAATTTAAAAAGAATAATTGAAAGACCACGTAGTCAATCACCTCCTTCTGAAAGATTGTTTGTTTATTTTAATTTAACTTTTAAAAATATTAATTAGAGTTCCAACAATTATTTTACCTGAAAGACCAAGTACTTCACAATATAGGAAGCAACAAAATATAAATAATATTGAAGATGCATTATTTATTACTAATAAAAATTTATGGGAGGAAGAAAAAGAAGAACATCAAACAGAAAATCAATTTAGGCATTTTTTTATTTTAAATTTTATTAAAAAATTTTTAAAAAAAGGAATCGTTTAGATGCATTAGAACAGCAAATGAAACGTTTAAATTTATTTACGGCTCAACCTATTTCTTCTTCAAATATTGGAACAAATTATTCTAATAAAATTAAAGAAGAAATTAAACAAAAAAAAATAAAAGAAATAATTCAAGAATTTTATGAATTAAAAAGAAATATTAATAAATTACGTGAAAATACTAAATAACAATTAAATGAAACTAATTCTTTATTAAATCAAAAAATGGGAATATTAAATAGACAATTAAAAAGAGAAATTATTTTAGTTTGTTCAGTAAATTATTTAAAAATAAATATTTATTATTTTTTTAGAATCGTCGTATATCAATTGCTAAATTAGAAAAAATGAAAGAAAAAGAAATAAATATTTTTAGAATAGAAAATCAAAAGGTAAAAATAAGTATCCAAATATATATTTATTTTAATTATTATAAATTTAAAGCTAGGTTCTTTAAATGAAGAAAATGTAAATAAAGCTGAGTCAGCTGAAAATCGTTTAAAAGAAATAATTGAAAGAATTTGCTCATTACCTTTTGTAAATATTTCTTGTTCTTTTTCTGACAATTATGATTATTCTTCAATTAGTAATTTAATTATTTCCATTCGTTCTGCAATTGAACGATCAGTTTTAAATGAACGTAAAAAAGGAGAAGCTTCTCTTGAAGCATATAAGGTGCAAGCAAATGAAGAATTAGTTAATGAAAGATTAAATAATGAAAGAAAATTAAAAAATATTGAAATGTAAAAATATAATTAATTAAAATATTTAAAAATTTTTTTTATTTATATAGAGAAAAAAGACTTTTATTTGAACAAGAAAAGGTAGAATGGATTGTTGAGAAGAATAAATTAATTAATGAATTAGAACAAACTAAGACAGATCAATCTGTCGAGAAAGCTAAAATTGAGGCAAAAATAAAGAAAATAGAAATGGAAAAAATAAAAATAAACAAACTGGAAAAGGTAAATTAATTATTTGAAAATTAAAAAAATTATAAATTTGTAAATTTTAGAGGAAAAAGGATTTAATATTTTACATAAAGATATAATTAAATAATCCTATCTCCTTTTAAGTACCTATTTATCCTTTTATAAATTTATACCTAAAAATTAATATTTATATTTATAGCAAATAAACAGTTTAAGTACAGAATTAATCGATGAAAAGAATAAATTTACTAAAGAAATAAGCCAAAATAATGAAAAACATAAAATAGAAATTAATGAATATAAATTAAATCTAAATGATTTGAAAACAAAATTAGTAATAGAACAAAAAGAACACCAAAAATCTCAAATAATAGTTAATCAATTAGAAGAAATAAAATCCGTCAGAAATGAGTAAGTAATTTTTTAAAAACTCTTTTAATTAAAAATATTCATAATATTTTAGCTTTATAATTTTAATTAATTTTAAATATCTACATAGTATTAAATTATATTTTTTATAATTAAAATATTTTTAGAGAATTAATTACAGCCTATAATCGTTTATCATCTGTTGAATCACAATTAGCTATTGCATGCCAAAATACAGAAGAAGCTACTATTAAACACAAAAAGGAAAAACATGAGTTAGTTAATAAACTTGGAGAGTTTGAAACCGAAATTGAAACACTTAAAGGCAATTAAATTATTAACTTATATTAACTAAAGTATTTAGAACAATTAGAAGCATCTGAATTAAGATTAAAAAAAGAACGCGAAGATTGGCTTGCTGATGCAGAAAGTGCTGATAGAGATTGGAAAGCACAAAATAAATTGATAACAAAAGCAGAAACAAATAGAGTAGATATATTAATATATGTATTAATTGAAAATATATATTTAATTTTAGAAAGAACTTATAAAATCATTAGATTATGCTAATTCAAAATTAGCAGAATTAGAACGTAAATTAGATTCCCAATTTCAAAAAGAACAGATGTTACGTTCTGAATTATTAAAATTAAAGGAAGAATTAGCAGAAGAAAGAATTCAAACAGAAAATATTATTGAAGGAAAAGAAAAAGAATTTAAAAAAGAATTGGATAAGTGAATAATTAAATTAAAAATAAATTATAATAATTTAATAATTTTAGTTTAAAATTAAAATTATTAGAACGTTCAAATTCCTTAATATTATCAAATGAAAATGAAAGAGAATTAAGTTTTAAATTAGAAGTTGCAGAACATAAAGTTAAAAAGGCTGCAGAATTATGTCAGAAATTAAGTGCAGAACTTGATAAACTTAGGTAATAATTTTCAAATTATTTTAATAATTTTCAAATTATTTTAATTTTTAGTGAGAAAAGTTTTAATCAAAGTACTTCATCTGAAAAGTATCTCTTTTTTTAATTTAAATTTTTAATTATTTTTTAATTAAAAAGATTATTAGCTGATTTAGAGGAAACAAAAGGAGAATTATCAATATTCAGAGATTCTCTTGAAAATGAAAAACGTAAAAATGTTCAATTAGAGACAGAGATTAGACAAATGGAAAAGGGTAAAAGTTAAAATTAAATTAAATTATTTAATTTAAAAAGAACGTATTCGTATTGAAAATATTTTTGAAAGACGTATGAATTCAGAAAGTAAACAATTTAAATTAATTGAAGAAAAAGAAAAGACAATAATTCAATTGAAATTTTAATTAAAAAATTGGAAGAAAAAATATTTGGAAAACACACTTTTGGAGAATTAACTAAAAGAATTAATATAATATTTAATTATTTATTAAAAATATCAGAAGAAAATAATCAAAGAATTAATGACTTAGAACAAGGTTTTGTTTTAGTTAAATTAATTAATTTAATTAATTATATTAAAAGAATTAATTAATAAACAACAACAAATAATTAACCAAAAAGAATCATTAAATGGTAGAAATGAAGAAAATAAATTATTAAAATTAAAACTGGACAAAACGAAAAATGAATTAAAAAATAAAATTAATGAAGATAATTTAGAAAAAGAATATTTACTGAAAAGAAAAACATTAGAAATAAGAATTGAACAATTAGAACAAATTTTAACTATTGAAAGAGCAGAAAATGCTAATGAAATTGAACGGGTAATCAAATAATATTTTTGTATAATTGTTTTTAATATTTTTTGTTGTGTTTTTTAAGCACTTTCTTTATAATTAATTAATCATTTTTTAAATTTTAAAAATTTCTGTAACAGAACTTTCCCACTTCTTTTATTCATAAAACAACACATTTTCCTAGTTAATTTTATTCAAAAATATTTAAATAAAATCAAAAAATAAAAACAACAGTTGAATTAATTAATGTAAATGATGTTTATATTAATGTATATACTTGTAATGTTAATATTAATGTTTATATTTCTAATGTTTCTATTAATTAATGTAAATATTTTATTTTAAATGGTGATTGTTTTGAGTTATTTTATTTTTGTTTGTTTACATAAAGCACTAATTAAATTATTTTTATTTCATTTAAAAAATAATAATTTCCAGATAAGGAAAGAATTAAAAGAAGAACGAAATCATAGTAAAATTATAGAAAATGAATTATTAACAATAAAATTAAAAACAAAGGGAACAACAAATGAAGAAGTATTAGCAAACAAAAAAACAACAGAAAAAGAGTATCAATCAAAAGAAACATTAGAACGGTCTAACATTGAAAACATTTCACTAATTAAAAGAATAGAAATTGCTGAAAAGGTAAAAATAAAATTTATTATTATTAAAAATAATTTAATTAATTTAAGAGAGAATTAGAATCAAAAATATTAGAAACAAAATTAAGTTCAGAATTACACGAACTTCGTTTACAACGAAGAGAGACTGTAAAGGAATTAGAAAACTTACAAAGAGAATTACGTGAAACTAAAATTACTAATCAAGAAATTGAAATACAATTAAAACGTTTTGTAAGGGAAAAAGCTAAATTTGAAGGAAAGATTGAAGCCGTAATGAATTATTTTAAATTTAAACTTTTTAATTATTAGAATAAATAATATTTTATAATATCTATTATTTATAGATAATATTTACCAATAATATTTCTTAGTTAGAAATGGATCGTCGTCGTGTATCTGCAATTATTAAACAAACAACTTTAGAAAAAAATGCCTTAAACAAATCATTAAATACAATGGAACGTGAAAATTCTGAATTGCAGAAACACTGCCGTTCTTTACAAACACAGGTTGAACGTTTAGAAGAAAAATTATTAGTTTAGAGAGAGAATTAACTAAAATTGGAAAAAATACTAATTAATTATTTTTTATTCAAAAAATTATTTTATTAGCTGAAAATCATATTAAGAAAGAAATTAGTAAAGAACTAAATATGTCTTTTAGAAAATTACTTTCTATTAATTTTACTTTATATTAATTTTAATTCCTTATTATTGATTGCAATTTTTTATTTATGAAAATTTTTAAAAGCTTAACATTAATTTTGTATATTAATTCTCGTTAGTTTGATTGAATATATTTATTTTATTTAATTGAATTGATAATTAGTTTAACTTTTTACATAAACATTTATTAATAATAAAACTTATAATAAGGTTATAAAAATTTAGCATGACAAAATAGATAAAAAATATTTTACATAAACGATTTAAATTTTATATCTGTAAAATAAATTTAAAATAGAAATTTAAAAAATAAAAAATTAATTAATTAAAATAATTAGAAAATAATTTAAAATTTATGTCGAGGCGAGCCTCGACGAAACAGTTGATGTTACTGATGATGCCATTTTAGTGCATACTTCAAAAGGTTCAAGGATTTGTAGAATTGTAATAATATTCTTGAAATTACGGGCGAAATCTTTATGTATTTTATAGATGTGCATGTTGTACACGCTTCTGTATATATAAATAAATTTTGTGATAGTGAAGGGCTTCAGAAAGTAAATTGTTGAATTCCATCTTGTTTTTAATGACTTGATTTATTTAAAGTCAAATAAATTTTTTAATTGTGAACCATAACAAAAATTTTGAGATATTTCCATGAATTCGTTTAAAATTCATGGAAATATCTAACTTTTTCTTTTATTCTGTACCATTTCAACTATTCTAAATTATATTATCGCATTAAATTTAAATTTTTAATATCAACTAAATTATGTGATAACTTAATAGAATTAATTAAAACATCGAAAAAATGTACTTCTACATTGTAACATAAACAAAATATAAATTTGGAAAGAGAAAGAGAAAATAATTTTAATATTTAATATTCAAATAATGAAATTGTGAGAAATAATATAAATAATAGTTTAAATAGTTTTAAGATAATAATAATTTAGAAGAATAAATAAAAAATAATAGAAATATTAATAAATACTAATATTTATGCAATATGTATAACTCGACGCGAGCATTATTTTTTACTTGACGTTAATCTTCCGGTTTGGATAATAATGTACAAATTTTGATGATGATAAATTAAATCCAACAAACAACAATTTTAATTAAAGGTACTTAAAATATATATTATAATATCTATTATTTATTAATATATATTATCTATTATATATTTATTTTTAAAATATAAATACTTAAAATATATAATGTATTAATTAATAAAATTAGTTTTTTAATTTAAAATGAATTAATTTAACAAAAATAAATTTTTTGTTTTTTATTTTAATTAAAGTATGTATTTTTGATTAAAGTTTTAAAATATTTAAATGATCCTCAAATTCTTTATTTTTCTCAAATAAGTTATCGTTAAATTATAAAAATACATCAATTAAATAAATATAAATCTATATTTACCAAATTGTTGATTTTTTTATAAAATTAAACTATTAAAAAAATATAGACTATTTATAAAAATTATAAAAGTTTATTAAACTTTATTATATATAAAAAAAGTTCATTAAACTTTTTTTAAGTTTATTAAACTTTATTATTAAAAATTATAAAACTTTATATGTTTAATTACCCAAGTTTAAGATCGATCAAAAAGCAAAAATCAATAATTATGCCAACTAAAACTAAAAGAAAATGTGATTTAAATGACGACGATTATACTTTTTCATCTACTCCTGCAACATCTCGTAATAATTATTTATTCCGTAACTTCGAACAACGTTTCGAAAAAATTGGCCATTTTCCAAAAAATTGGCACACTTGGCCATTTTTATTGGCCATTTAGCTGGTTGCTATGACAATTTTCAAATATATTTATTGCAAACAGTTGCAAAAAAATAAATAAAGTAAAAGTTTTGTATTTATTTTTAGTTATTTTTTGTTAAATTAATTAGAAAATAATAATGAAGAAGATTAAAGAGAATATAAGATTTTAAATTGAAATGAGGAAAATGTCAAGATAATGTTTAAAAAATATTATTTAAATTAAAATATATAAGTAAATTCAACCTCAGTAAATTCAAACTCAACAAATTTCCTTTCTCTTTTTAATTTTTTGTTATTTTTTAAAATAATATTAATTACATAATAAATTGTAAATTTTAATAAAATATAGAAAAGAATTAAAAGGATTTTCCAAAGAAGATAAAAAATTTGTATAATAAAAAATAAATTAAATTAATTAAAATATTATTTATTTTTGTCGAAAGAATTATTAAATGAATAAATGAAATAAAAAGCATTCTTGTTTGTTTTTAAAAATTTTAATGATTAATTAAAAAATAATTGAAATTGTAGTAATACATTATTACCTTTAAATTAAAAATAAGTTTTTAATAAATTTATAATAAGGGTTGGAATTTTAAAGTTGGATTAATAAATGAAATAATTGTTTAAAGCAAAATATATTACTTAAAATTAAATAAGTATATAAATATTTAAATTTAAATATATTCTCAAAAAAACCAAAAAATATGTTTAATTACATCAACTTATGTAACATTGCGCAAACTTTAAATATTTTCTCTCCATTATTTTTTTAAAAATTGTTTTCGCCTTTTTATTGGAAAAATAAAAAGCAAAAGGGTGGCCAATGACCAGAGCTGGGTCGATATTTTTGCCGGTTGGAAATTGTTTTGGATGGAGGTAGGGGGAAATACTAGAATTGAGGGAAAGGGATATGTTGAAAAGGGAATAAAATGCATGGAAGGAATGATGGAAAAGTATTTTGTTGAAAAAAGATTTTAATAAATTTTTGTCAAACTTTGATTTTTAAATAAATATTTAAATAATTTCTTTAAAAAATAATGAGAAAGAATTTAACTGCCGAATTCAATAAATAATTAAGTGAATATTTTGTTAGTTAACAATTGTTTTTAACAATTATTTTAACAAATATATGTTAAAAACAATATATGTTAAAAAAATTGTTTTTAACATATATTTTTAACAATTATTTAAAACTTTTTCTTTCTCTTCTAAAATTATTCTTTCATTTTTTCGTTATTTTTAATATATTTTCTATTTGCAACAGCATTTTTAAAAGATGAGTATGTAAATCTTGTTTTGTTTCTTTTAAAATCATTTCTTTTATTCTATCGCGGAAATTGCTTGAACATAAAGTATATAAAAGAGGATTTGCCACTGAACAAGCTAATGTTAAAGCATTTAATAGAAGAACAAGTCCATAAGGGATGATCCATAAGGGATGAGTAACTTTAAAAATAAATAATTTATTTTTATTTATTTATTTTCAAATAATTATACCTGTACAGCAACACACCCAATTAACATTCTAACAACTCTCCTTCTTGCATAAATATGTTTATAAGTATTTTTCTCGAGTAAAAATACTTCTTTAGATAAACTTGAAAAAAAGCCGGTTGTCGGGTTTTTTAAAGTTAAAAATAATTGAGAATACAACAAAACACAACAAATAGCTGGAGTAAAAAAAATAAAATAAATTCAGCCCATTTGTGAATAATCCAAGAACGGCGACTTGACCAAGGATTTATACAAATTGCTAAAAAAATATTTTTTTTTAAATTTTTTAAAGGAATTAGTGAATATACTTAAATGCTCGTTATTATTATTATTTTCTGACAAATAAATAAATTAATTAATTCTTCTATTAAATAATATATTTGGAAGAGAAAATAACAAAACAAAAATCCAAATAATTATAAGTGAATAAATAGCCTTTTTATTTGAACATAATCTGCGAGCTTGAAGAAGATAACAAATTGCAATAAATCTTTTTTTAATTAATTTTTAAATATTTTTTAAAAACCTTTCAATACAAACAATTAATTGACTTAAAATTGACGCAAAAAGGAAAACACACTCAAAATATCTAACTAACGGGCAACCCCAACGCCAATTTATAGGCCAATGTGGACGACCAATCCAAAGAGTTGGGGCCCATTCTAACGAAGTTAAATCTAAATTAAATAAATCAGCGAGAGCCTTTAAAAAATAAAATTATTTAAAAAAGTTTTTAATTAATAAACTAAATTAATTAGCATCAAATTCATTGCAGATTTACACATTTTTTTGTTTCCAATTACAGACCAATAACTAAACTATTTCCGAATAAACCAACAAAAGTTAACAAAATAAGTAAAAAAATAAAATTGGGCTTAACCATGTCGAGGATTTTTCGACAGAAATAAAGAGGAAGACATTAAAATTAAAAAATATTTTTTATATTAATAAAACTTTCTCTAAATAATATTGTAATTAAATAAAAATTTAGAAATTAAATTAATTTAAAATATTTAAATGAAAAAGAGAAAATGTTTTTATAAAATAATAATAAAATAAAACAAATTTAATTTTCAAAAAATAAAAATATACACAAAATGATTAATTGAAATAACTCACGAACTCTAAAAAAACCATACAAAGGATTTTTAAGAATTTACTAATTTAGAATGATAAAAAATATTTTTAAAAAATTATTTTTATTTAATTTTCAAAAATATTTAATATATCTAAATATTTTTAATAAAATAAAATTTAAAAAATATTCAACTATTTTTAGTGTTAATGCCATTTAATTTTTTTAAATGTCAAGAAATATTAAAAAATAAATAGAAAAATCATTGATGGGTAAAAATGAAAGAAATAATTTTGAAAAGAATAAATTTAAATTTTACAAATTTTGTTAGAATATTTTGAGAGAATATTTAAATATATAATTTAAATAAATAAGGAGGGAATTTATTTAAATAAAAAAAAAGTAACGAAAATTAAATATTTTTTAAACTTAAGAAAATTTATAGGAGAAAAGTTTAATTAATTAGGAGTTAATTTAAAAAATATTAATTTAATTTTAAAATAAAAATGAAAAGAAATTTAATTTAATAAAAAATAAAAAACTTTTTAATTAAAATATAAAAAATTGATTTAATAAATATTTTATTTGTTTAGCTAAAAATACAAAAAAATAATTTTATAAAAATTTATTATAAAGGGGCAGATGATAATGAAGGGAATTAAAATAAGAAAAAGAAATAGAAGAACAATTAAAATACTTTATGAAAATATATTTTTTAAAATATTTTTTTAAATAACGAAGGGAGGGGCGGATGGGGTAAGGCGTCCAATCTTTTATTAGAGAGGGGTGGAAAGCTTCAATAGCTTTCGGTTAGTGGGGTGGGTGGGGGGAGGAAAAGCCTAAAACCTTTTGGTTGGCGGGGAAGGGGCCGGGAGGGAAATGGCTTTTAATTTTGATTGATTAACTAAAATCATTTTTGACAGGCGACACGGAGGGGGGTTAACTACTGATAATATTTTTTAATATATTAAAAGATATTATGTAGCTAGATATATTTACTTATAATTAACTGATTATACATACAACAATCACAAAATAATTTTTATTAATATAGAAAACATGTATGTAAAACTTAGTCAGTCCCAATTTTTATCCGTTAATCTTGTAGAGAAGATTCGCGTTATACTAAATATAATTTTAAATAAAATTTAATTAAACATTTATTTCTATTAATATTAGCAAATATATACCAATAATTCAAGGTGTTGAAAAAACCATGATATATATAAGTATGAGGTCATAATGGAAGACATTTTGTTTGAAATAAAAAAATTGGAAGCTAACATATTTAATAGAAAATTAAAAATTTAACTTTAAATGAATTAATAATAGTGTTCAAAAATGATGATAAAACTATAATACGATAAAGAAGCATTATCATAAATTCATTAGCATTAAAAATGCCTTTTGGTGAAAAGAAATTGTTGAAGTAAATTGAAATGATAAAAATAATGGAAATAATGACAATAATTTAAAAAAAAATTTTTGAAATGGTGATTTTAAAATTAAAAATAATTTAACACAAATAAACAATCAATCTGTGTGCTTGGGATAACTAAATATATTGTAGTTAATTTAGTAGTTAATTTTTTAATGTAGTTAATTCAATGTAGTTAATTTACCGAGATAAAAATGGCAAAAATATAGGAGATTTTAGCAGTTGTTCTTTTAAAAAATTAATCAAAAAAACATAAACTGTTCCCAAAAAACATAATGTGAACCGGCTTTATTTTGAACAACCGTTAAAGAAACATTAATTAAAAAAACGCCTTCTTTTACTCAACTAATTAAATCGCTGCTTAATCTTTTTTCTTGCAAATTTAAATCTTTTTTTAACTCAAAAAAAATATTTTTTAAACTTGGCGGCGTATAACCTTTTTTTTGACTGCTAAAATCAATTCCATCTGCAACCCCCTCAGTATGATAAGGATCTTGGCCAAATAAAACAACTTTAATTTTTGATGGTGGTAGTTCTCTAAATAATCTAAAAATGTTCTTTTTTCGGGAAAACAACTATTTTTTTATATTCGAAATTAATTTGTTGTAAAATAACAAAAATAAAATTTTTGCAAACAACAAAAAAAATAATCTCATTCTTTCAAAATTTATTCTAAAAAAATTCCTTTTTTAAAAATAATTTTTCTTTTTCGCTTAACAATTTCTTAAATTATTTATTCAGTATTTTAACAACAAAATCAGTTACATTTTTTAACTTATTACAAAATCTTCATTTTTCTTTTATTTTGCTCTCTTCATAAATTAAATCTTGCGCTCAAACATGATTAGACAAAAAAACAATCTTAAACTATCACTTCCATATTTTTTTATTATAATTTCTGGTTCTATACCATTACCTAAACTTTTTGACATTTTTTCCCTTTGTTATCTTTAATTAAACCGTGAAAAAAACATTTAAAAAAGGAGTTCAGTAATCTTCAGTAATTTCGCCGCCACCACCTCCTATCCCACCTCATGGGTGAAACATTAAAATTAAACTTCCATCCCCACCACCAGTTCCACCTCGTGATTGGATCAAAAAAGTAAGGACGCCTTTGATCTTCAATCGAAATCCTAAAAGAAAAATGGTAATTAGGAATCAATTTGAGGGAAGGGCAAATTAATTGAAGCTAATAATGATTCGTCAAATTTCTTTTTAATCGAATCACGCCAAAAACAATAACGACCTTTATGTTCAGCATCGGCATCATCTATGCCGTCTATGCGTTTTGCAGCCCTATTAATAAATGAATTTTTTTCAAAATAACAATTGAGAAACAGATACAAAATTAAAGATCCTAAAGTAAATACTCAATTACAAAATAATTTATTTGGAAAATGTTCAGACCTGTGGCATAGCTCATGAGAAATCATTCCATAGAGCTTATGCCCAACATCAACCCAATCTGCTTTCATGACAATCTTGTCTTTCCCACAACCATGTTCAAACTGTCCACAATCTTCATTATTTTCCCAATCCTTATTCTCAACAAATTCAAACTCAAGCTTCATATCATCATGACCAATCTGACTATTTGAATGAAATACCTGTCTAAACATAAAGAAAAAACATACATTAGAATTTCTCTATTTACTAATCTCCTATGAATCTGCAACCTTTCCTTATATTTTTGGAATCGTTAAAGAAATAGTATTGTAACAAAGTAAAAGTCAATCTAAAATAGAAAAGATAAATATAAACCGATTAAGTAAAAGCCGGGTATCTCTGCAGAAATTAGCCCTATTACCAACAGTGATCTTTTCATTCCAATTTTCAATAAGCCACTTTACATCCTTATCAAAACAATCAACAGCGTGCTTCTGACGTATTTTTAGCTGTTTTTTTTTGCGGCAATTTGTCTAGCGGTTTTAGCTGGCATTTAGCAAAAGAAAAATCTATATAGAAATGAAAAATTAAGATTAATTAAAATAGAGAAAAAGTTAATGATAAAGATAACAAGTTTAATTGTAAATATTTAAATTAACAGATTTATAAATTTCTGGCAAAATGTCTATTATTTAAATGGGCGGTCTCTTTAAATGCTTTTATGCTGGTAAATATATAATCCTCGATTATTAGACTTTCATTCGTAAAAAAACCTATAATATAAATCATTAAAATAAAATGGCTATCAACATGCGTGATAAACGTTATATTGCAGAAATAATAATCCCCGAGATTGAATTCAATGTAAACACTAATGGAATAACACTCCAAGCAAAATCTCGTCTTAGCACTCCACGTTTTCTACCATTTGATCAATGCGGACGTTGTAGAGAGTGCAAATCTATAGAAGTTGAAATCGACTTCGTTGTAACCAAAGAAGGAGTGATGGTGTACTGCAATCGGATCAAGGGGAACCGCTTTGTCCCCTTTGATTCAATATACGATATGCCTGGTCATTGTTTCTTTAGGGTTTGTTAAATTTATTTATTAAATTTATTTATTATTTAGATCAAAAACAAAGGCCGTGTGCTCAATATTCCATTTAATGACCGAGACTGTGTTGAACAAGAACAGTCTATTATTCAACCGTTGACAAGTTATCCAGACAAGAGCGATCAAGTAAAAGTTTCTGACGTAAAAATGGAACAAGAAGCGAAAACTATAGTCAACTCTGTCATGGATTTAGAAGACAATCAGCAGACGGTGAAAGCAATACATGAAAGTACTAATGGACAGATCAAAACAATAGAGGAAGACTTGGATGATTTTTTCAAATCGATTGGCGATGATAAGAATGTCGTAAAACGAAGTATTAGTAATGAAGAAAAGATCAATGAACCATTTTATAATGATATGATTGATCCTAATACGCAAAAATTTATAGATATTGTAAACCCAAATTCAGTTTAATTTTTAATTATTTTAAAATATAAGAATGTTAAATAATAATATAATCTTGAATAAAAATTTAAAATTTAAATTGCCTTTTGGAATGATTATATCTGGGCCTAGTTCTTCTGGTAAAAGCACATTATTAATCAAGCTAATTTCTCAGGCCTTTGATTTAATAGACCCTAAACCTGTTAGTATTCTATATTGTTTTGGGGAAATGAGTTCAATTGTTCCGATGCTTCAACGATCAGGTATTAATGTATATGGTGGAGTTCCAACAGAGGAAATTATAACGCGGCAACCAAAACCATTATTATTGATTTTAGATGATCTATTACTTTCAATTGATGAGAAATACCTCTCAGAGTTATTCACTAAAAAATTACATCATCAAAATTTTGCTATCATTTTTGTAACACAAAATTTGTTTGAAAAGAAAATTAAAGTGGCCAGACAAAATGCACAATATCTTATACTTATGAGATCACCAAATTCAGCTTTAAGTGTCAGAAACATAGGAACACAACTCTTCCCTCGAAAATTGGATTTCTTCTTGGATGCATATAAACAGTCAACCAATGAGCCTTATGGATAGTTACTAATCGATATGCATGCCTCCTCAGATCCAATATTAAGATTGAGGTCAAACATATTTACAGATGACAATGAAAAATTAATTTTCATTCCAAAAAATGGAACACAATAATTCAAAAATTAGTCACCTCGTGAAAGAAAATATACAATTTATAAAAGCTCTAGCTTCTACTAGTTCTGAAAGAAAAAAATTAATAAAAAAGGCGACAAGAGAACAATTGCTTTCTATAGCAGAATTTGTATTAATACAGTAAAATCACGTTTTAATCTAACTACTCGACAGAAAAAGCGCCTAACACCTTACGCTGATTTTGTACGTAGATTAAGTCGAATAAGAAGCGAAAGAGGTGCTCGCAAAATACTAACACAAAAAGGCAGTGGTGTGGGTTCAATATTTGCAGCACTATTGACACCTATAATTATTGAAGCAAGTCGATATTTACTAGGTAATAAAGATTAAGATAGTGATGGCCAGTAAACTTATCCTCGTCCCCGAGGATTTATACAGAGGTCTTACATCATCAATTACTTTGACAAGTGATCCTAATCTTGATTTAGTTAAACGGGAATTAGACAATGCTAGAAGAAGAAGAGACAGTAAAGAAGTAAAAAATGCAAATTATAACCAGGAATTGAGGAGATATCTTAACTTAAGAAACGAGAGGGAAAATAAACCAATTAAAGTCGAAGTTGTTGATAAATCTAAAGGTGTCCTTTTACCGAAAACCTATATAGCTACTGGAGATGATGATTTTGGAAATGATGACGATGATAATGACTTTTGGATGGGTGATGATTTTTCTTTTACAAAACAACAACAACCTAAATATTCTTCAGTAATTTCGCCGCCACCACCTCCTATCCCACCTCATGGGTGAAACATTAAAATTAAACTTCCATCCCCACCACCAGTTCCACCTCGTGATTGGATCAAAAAGTAAGGACGCCTTTGATCTTCAATCGAAATCCTAAAAGAAAAAGAGAGGAAGAGAATATCCTGGAAGAAAGAAAATTAATAAAACCTAAAAAAGAATCAAATAATGAAATTAAGGAAGAGATTGAGAAAAGGAATATCAGAAAATTAAAAAATAAACTAAAAGAAGAAAGGGAAGATAATCGCTATTTACAAAGCTTTAGAGAGAGGAAAGAAAAGAAAAAACAACACATAATAAGGAAGCAGGATATTAAAAAATCAAGAGTACCTTATATGCCTAGTGATCTCGTAAATAGATCAATAAAAAGTGAACTTATCAGCGAATCATTAAATGCTCCGCTTATTTCTCAACCTAATAATGCAAAAGGGAAAGTAAAAACCCCAATAATTAAAAGAGAAATAAGGGAGGAAATACCGGAACAAAAGAGAAGAACCGAAAAAAGAAAATTACACCATACTGAGGAAGGATATCCGGATGTTCCAGTAAAGAAACGAAAACTTAGAATTATTAATAATTGGGCACAAAAAAGACCATCGAAAACTAATATTCAGCGAAAGATCTGGGCACATAGAAAACAACACAGTCAGATATTAATAGATTTAAAATATTCTTTTTGTTTAGTCAATGCTTTAAATTTCGTTTGAAAATCGCTGTTTTTGTGTTTGAATTTGAGATGACTTATTAAATTTGTCGTCTGCTTTGTTGACATTTAATTATTTTATTGCACTCAATGCATTCAGCCTCATCTTTATTGACTTTCTTATAAAGGCCTATTTGCCAAATTATACTTTCCGATGGCATTTATTTAAAAGATATTTTAAAAACAAAACTATCAAATACAAAAAATAAAAGTAAAAAATTAATTAAACAGAAATTTCATAATGTTATCTACAAAAACGAATAATCAGCCTTTTTGGTGCCAAAAATTCAAATTTTTGTCAAGAATGACATTCGATATTTTTTTCGATATTTTTTTATTTGGTCGGTCGATATCTTCGATATTTAAATTCTTTCGATCGATATTTTTCGATAAATATCGAAAAAATATCGAATATCGAAAAATATCGAAAAAGTAACAATTTTCTCGGTCGATATTTTTTCGATAAATATCGAAAAAAAATATCGAAAAATATCGATAATTATCGATAAAAAATCGATCGAGCCGAACTCTATTTTAAATCTATTAATATCTGACTGTGTTGTTTTCTATGTGCCCAGATCTTTCGCTGAATATTAGTTTTCGATGGTCTTTTTTGTGCCCAATTATTAATAATTCTAAGTTTTCGTTTCTTTACTGGAACATCCGGATATCCTTCCTCAGTATGGTGTAATTTTCTTTTTTCGGTTCTTCTCTTTTGTTCCGGTATTTCCTCCCTTATTTCTCTTTTAATTATTGGGGTTTTTACTTTCCCTTTTGCATTATTAGGTTGAGAAATAAGCGGAGCATTTAATGATTCGCTGATAAGTTCACTTTTTATTGATCTATTTACGAGATCACTAGGCATATAAGGTACTCTTGATTTTTTAATATCCTGCTTCCTTATTATGTGTTGTTTTTTCTTTTCTTTCCTCTCTCTAAAGCTTTGTAAATAGCGATTATCTTCCCTTTCTTCTTTTAGTTTATTTTTTAATTTTCTGATATTCCTTTTCTCAATCTCTTCCTTAATTTCATTATTTGATTCTTTTTTAGGTTTTATTAATTTTCTTTCTTCCAGGATATTCTCTTCCTCTCTTTTTCTTTTAGGATTTCGATTGAAGATCAAAGGCGTCCTTACTTTTTTGATCCAATCACGAGGTGGAACTGGTGGTGGGGATGGAAGTTTAATTTTAATGTTTCACCCATGAGGTGGGATAGGAGGTGGTGGCGGCGAAATTACTGAAGAATATTTAGGTTGTTGTTGTTTTGTAAAAGAAAAATCATCACCCATCCAAAAGTCATTATCATCGTCATCATTTCCAAAATCATCATCTCCAGTAGCTATATAGGTTTTCGGTAAAAGGACACCTTTAGATTTATCAACAACTTCGACTTTAATTGGTTTATTTTCCCTCTCGTTTCTTAAGTTAAGATATCTCCTCAATTCCTGGTTATAATTTGCATTTTTTACTTCTTTACTGTCTCTTCTTCTTCTAGCATTGTCTAATTCCCGTTTAACTAAATCAAGATTAGGATCACTTGTCAAAGTAATTGATGATGTAAGACCTCTGTATAAATCCTCGGGGACGAGGATAAGTTTACTGGCCATCACTATCTTAATCTTTATTACCTAGTAAATATCGACTTGCTTCAATAATTATAGGTGTCAATAGTGCTGCAAATATTGAACCCACACCACTGCCTTTTTGTGTTAGTATTTTGCGAGCACCTCTTTCGCTTCTTATTCGACTTAATCTACGTACAAAATCAGCGTAAGGTGTTAGGCGCTTTTTCTGTCGAGTAGTTAGATTAAAACGTGATTTTACTGTATTAATACAAATTCTGCTATAGAAAGCAATTGTTCTCTTGTCGCCTTTTTTATTAATTTTTTTTTCTTTCAGAACTAGTAGAAGCTAGAGCTTTTATAAATTGTATATTTTCTTTCACGAGGTGACTAATTTTTGAATTATTGTGTTCCATTTTTTGGAATGAAAATTAATTTTTCATTGTCATCTGTAAATATGTTTGACCTCAATCTTAATATTGGATCTGAGGAGGCATGCATATCGATTAGTAACTATCCATAAGGCTCATTGGTTGACTGTTTATATGCATCCAAGAAGAAATCCAATTTTCGAGGGAAGAGTTGTGTTCCTATGTTTCTGACACTTAAAGCTGAATTTGGTGATCTCATAAGTATAAGATATTGTGCATTTTGTCTGGCCACTTTAATTTTCTTTTCAAACAAATTTTGTGTTACAAAAATGATAGCAAAATTTTGATGATGTAATTTTTTAGTGAATAACTCTGAGAGGTATTTCTCATCAATTGAAAGTAATAGATCATCTAAAATCAATAATAATGGTTTTGGTTGCCGCGTTATAATTTCCTCTGTTGGAACTCCACCATATACATTAATACCTGATCGTTGAAGCATCGGAACAATTGAACTCATTTCCCCAAAACAATATAGAATACTAACAGGTTTAGGGTCTATTAAATCAAAGGCCTGAGAAATTAGCTTGATTAATAATGTGCTTTTACCAGAAGAACTAGGCCCAGATATAATCATTCCAAAAGGCAATTTAAATTTTAAATTTTTATTCAAGATTATATTATTATTTAACATTCTTATATTTTAAAATAATTAAAAATTAAACTGAATTTGGGTTTACAATATCTATAAATTTTTGCGTATTAGGATCAATCATATCATTATAAAATGGTTCATTGATCTTTTCTTCATTACTAATACTTCGTTTTACGACATTCTTATCATCGCCAATCGATTTGAAAAAATCATCCAAGTCTTCCTCTATTGTTTTGATCTGTCCATTAGTACTTTCATGTATTGCTTTCACCGTCTGCTGATTGTCTTCTAAATCCATGACAGAGTTGACTATAGTTTTCGCTTCTTGTTCCATTTTTACGTCAGAAACTTTTACTTGATCGCTCTTGTCTGGATAACTTGTCAACGGTTGAATAATAGACTGTTCTTGTTCAACACAGTCTCGGTCATTAAATGGAATATTGAGCACACGGCCTTTGTTTTTGATCTAAATAATAAATAAATTTAATAAATAAATTTAACAAACCCTAAAGAAACAATGACCAGGCATATCGTATATTGAATCAAAGGGGACAAAGCGGTTCCCCTTGATCCGATTGCAGTACACCATCACTCCTTCTTTGGTTACAACGAAGTCGATTTCAACTTCTATAGATTTGCACTCTCTACAACGTCCGCATTGATCAAATGGTAGAAAACGTGGAGTGCTAAGACGAGATTTTGCTTGGAGTGTTATTCCATTAGTGTTTACATTGAATTCAATCTCGGGGATTATTATTTCTGCAATATAACGTTTATCACGCATGTTGATAGCCATTTTATTTTAATGATTTATATTATAGGTTTTTTTACGAATGAAAGTCTAATAATCGAGGATTATATATTTACCAGCATAAAAGCATTTAAAGAGACCGCCCATTTAAATAATAGACATTTTGCCAGAAATTTATAAATCTGTTAATTTAAATATTTACAATTAAACTTGTTATCTTTATCATTAACTTTTTCTCTATTTTAATTAATCTTAATTTTTCATTTCTATATAGATTTTTCTTTTGCTAAATGCCAGCTAAAACCGCTAGACAAATTGCCGCAAAAAAAAACAGCTAAAAATACGTCAGAAGCACGCTGTTGATTGTTTTGATAAGGATGTAAAGTGGCTTATTGAAAATTGGAATGAAAAGATCACTGTTGGTAATAGGGCTAATTTCTGCAGAGATACCCGGCTTTTACTTAATCGGTTTATATTTATCTTTTCTATTTTAGATTGACTTTTACTTTGTTACAATACTATTTCTTTAACGATTCCAAAAATATAAGGAAAGGTTGCAGATTCATAGGAGATTAGTAAATAGAGAAATTCTAATGTATGTTTTTTCTTTATGTTTAGACAGGTATTTCATTCAAATAGTCAGATTGGTCATGATGATATGAAGCTTGAGTTTGAATTTGTTGAGAATAAGGATTGGGAAAATAATGAAGATTGTGGACAGTTTGAACATGGTTGTGGGAAAGACAAGATTGTCATGAAAGCAGATTGGGTTGATGTTGGGCATAAGCTCTATGGAATGATTTCTCATGAGCTATGCCACAGGTCTGAACATTTTCCAAATAAATTATTTTGTAATTGAGTATTTACTTTAGGATCTTTAATTTTGTATCTGTTTCTCAATTGTTATTTTGAAAAAAATTCATTTATTAATAGGGCTGCAAAACGCATAGACGGCATAGATGATGCCGATGCTGAACATAAAGGTCGTTATTGTTTTTGGCGTGATTCGATTAAAAAGAAATTTGACGAATCATTATTAGCTTCAATTAATTTGCCCTTCCCTCAAATTGATTCCTAATTACCATTTTAGCTATTTTAAGATAATTTTTGTTTATTTTATTATAATGGTAATTTGTTTAATTTAGATTTTATTTTAATAAAATTTTATTTTAAATTAAATTTATTTAGATGTATATGTTTAAAATCATATTACTTTTCTCCTACTCATCTTTTATTGAATATACTTTTTTTATTTAATATACTTTTCCTTAATTTAAAGACTACTTCTCTTCCTTAATTAAAAAAAGACACAACTGGACATTTCTTTAATGATTCAAAAATACTTCAGCTGAACACAGGTTTTCTTTTATAATTTTTTAAACAGGTTTTTAAAAACGCTAAAAACAGGTTCAAGGGGGTGAGGGCTTTGATGTCGTCTGAAGAGTGACGCCTTTTGATCACCACCCACCCTTAATAACATTAATTAACGAAAAAGCACTTCCTTACCCTCAGGTCTCATCCTCAAATGACCACAAAACCAATCCGATACTTTTTGGAAAATGCGCGAAAAAAAATGTTGTGCCATCGTTAATAATAATAATTACCTCTAAAACCCCTTCTTTACCCTTAGGGCTCACCTTTAAATGACCACCAAACCCGTCCAATACCTTTTGAAAAGTGCGCGAAAAAATGGCGTTTGACGACGGTCCCCTAGGACTCACTACTCTCGTATCTATCTCTTTTTCTCAATTAAAAGAAAAACCTAATTTTTTTAATTGAATTTTAAAACTATTAATATTTGTTAAGGTAAAATTTTTAGGATGATTATTAGTTTTTATTGCATACTGTTTTGCTGGCAAACCAAAACTATCCAAACCTATCGGAAACAAAACATTAAAACCAGATAACCTATAATATCTTGCTATTGCATCAGCTATAGTATAGTTTCTTAAATGGCCAACATGCAAACCTGAAGAGGAAGGATAAGGAAACATCGCTAATATATATTTTTTTGTGTAATCATTTAAATCAACTTTAAAAACATTGTTTTCAAACATTTTTTTGTCACTTTTCTTCGATTTCCTTTAAAAAAAACTAAAAGATTTTTTTGTTTCTTTTTTTTTCATTTTCCATATATTAATTTTTTTGTAATTGTTTAATCTAACAATATGGTTTCTCAATTAATTATATCTTTTTTTTGCAATATTAAAAATTTATTTATTTTGCTGAAAGGGCAAGAACCAAAAAAACCCTTATCGGCGCTGAAAGGAGAAGGATGAGAAGAAGAACAAAAAAACAAAGAATTTATATTACAAATATTTTTTAATTCATTTGCTTTTTTTCCTCAAAAAACTCAAATTATATTTTTTTGTTCTTTTAAAAAATTAATCAAAAAAACATAAACTGTTCCCAAAAAACATAATGTGAACCGGCTTTATTTTGAACAACCGTTAAAGAAATATTAATTAAAAAAACGCCTTCTTTTACTCAACTAATTAAATCGCTGCTTAATCTTTTTTCTTGCAAATTTAAATCTTTTTTTAACTCAAAAAAAATATTTTTTAAACTTGGCGGCGTATAACCTTTTTTTTGACTGCTAAAATCAATTCCATCTGCAACCCCCTCAGTATGATAAGGATCTTGGCCAAATAAAACAACTTTAATTTTTGATGGTGGTAGTTCTCTAAATAATCTAAAAATGTTCTTTTTTCGGGAAAACAACTATTTTTTTATATTCGAAATTAATTTGTTGTAAAATAACAAAAATAAAATTTTTGCAAACAACAAAAAAAATAATCTCATTCTTTCAAAATTTATTCTAAAAAAATTCCTTTTTTAAAAATAATTTTTCTTTTTCGCTTAACAATTTCTTAAATTATTTATTCAGTATTTTAACAACAAAATCAGTTACATTTTTTAACTTATTACAAAATCTTCATTTTTCTTTTATTTTGCTCTCTTCATAAATTAAATCTTGCGCTCAAACATGATTAGACAAAAAAACAATCTTAAACTATCACTTCCATATTTTTTTATTATAATTTCTGGTTCTATACCATTACCTAAACTTTTTGACATTTTTTCCCTTTGTTATCTTTAATTAAACCGTGAAAAAAACATTTAAAAAAGGAGTTGACCCCATAAAATAAAACCCAAACAAAATCATTTTTAAAACTCAAAAAAAGTATATCATAGCCAGTAATTAAATAATTTATTGGATAAAAACAAGGAAACGGAAATTTATCTTTCTTTTTTACTGAAAAAATAATTGGCCATAAATCACTAGAAAACCAAGTATCCAAAACATTTTTTCTTTTTTTCAGTCGACTGCAGAAATATGATTATGTTTTTTTTAATTTACTATCTTTGCAAGCTTTACATAAATATTCACCAACATAAATTTCATCATTTTTTTATTATACCAAACAGGTATTCTGTGACCTCATCAAATTTGCCTTGATAAACATCATTTAGTAGCCTTTTGTTTTCATTCTAAAATTTGTTCACTAAATTTAAAAGGAAAAAAACTTATTTTTGTTAAAAAAATTTTTTCTTTTTCTTCTATTTTATTTATCAATTTACCTAAATCTAAAAATCATTGATTTGATAACAAAGTTTCAATTATTTCACCACTTTGAATTGAAAAAGGAATTTTCGTTTCATATTCCACAATCTTTGACAACAGATTTTCTTCTAATTTTTTAATTAAATCATCCCTTATATCTCTAATAAATTTGCCTTTCCACAAAATCTTTTCGCTTTTTAAAAAACCCTTTTCGTCGCAACAACTAACTATTTTTAAATTATGTTTTTTTGCCAAAAAAAATCTTTTGTATCATGCCCTGGGGTGCATTTCACAACACCACTACCAAAATTAATATCCACAGAATTATCTGCTAAAACAGGAATTATATTATTAGAATTATATTATTATACACTAGCAACGAATTTTATAAAAAAATATGAAAACATTATATAGAATTTTTTAAAAAAGAATGTTGTTTTGCAACAATAACTGGAAAAAAAGCGAAAAAGAAAAATTCGCTGGTGCTTTAACGACATATACTATAGAATGTTTATTGCCAGATTACAAATGCTTGCAATTAGCAACTTTCCATATTTTCGGCAATGGTTTTTGCAAAACATTTAATATAAAATTTCTTGACGAACAAAACCAATTACAAAATCCTTTTTCTGTTTCTTGGGTTTCTTCTCAAAATCCTTTTTCTGTTTTTTTTCTGTTTCTTTCAATTCATTCTTTCTAATATTTTATAATTGATATGTTTTTGAACAAAACAAAGAATATTATAAATTCAAATTAACAAAAAAAAAAGAAAACGATGATTTTCCACATATTAGAACGTTTATTAAATCATTAGACAATTTTAAAAAATTTTTATTTCAAGATAGATTTTTTTGTTTTTTATCGGATAGCTCTTTAAGAAGTTCGTTAAAAAAATTTGAAGAATTAGTCCAAAAAAGAGAAAATTTAACGGAAGATGAACAAATAACCATAGAAGAATATGAAGAAGTTTGTCTTGGTTTTTTTGATTCAATATATAACTATTTTCTTTCAAATTCAAAAAACAAAAAAATTTTAGAAATACAAAAAGATTTTATTTATTCAATCTTAAATGATATTTTGTTTTTTAATGAAGAGTTTAATAAATTATATTTTTGACAAGAACCTAAACCATTTGTAACATCAGGAAATGATTATGAATTATTTAAAAAAAGTTCATTAAACAAAAATAGTAGTTAAAGGACCCGGTCCGTCGCGGTTGCAAACCCCCTCCTTTTGAAGGTGTTACTGACAGCTGGCAACTTAATCCCTTTAACTACTTTTATCTCTTTAAAATTACCGACAATGATAAGGTAATGGATATACTTAATCTTTTAATCCTTTAATCTATCCGATCTGATTTGTATTTATTTAAGAACCCTTTGGGATTAACTATACCCTTTTACTATTACCATCAAACGATTTGACTTAAAAGTTCACTAATTAGAAATATTAAAACTAATATTAAATTTTATGATTAAATATCTTTAAAATACCACATAATTACTAAAGTTTTTAATAGTAATTTAAGGGTCAAATTTTATTTGGATTGTTTATATTTATAAAAATTAAATAAGTCTGGGAAACTAAATGAAAAATTGAGGTCAAATATTTTTCTCTGTTTATTACAGAGATAGTTTTCATTTTTTTGATGAAAGGCTTTCTTGTATTATTTCATTGACATACACAGGCCATCAACACTCACAATTTATCGACAAACTTTTCTCCTTACTCCTCTCCTATTTTCATATTTCATCCTCAATTTTATTTTAATATTTAACATTTTCTTAATTTTAATTTTAATTATATTAGACGGATAAATTTTAAGTAAATTTAGTTAGCTAATTTGGAAATTTGAGGATACCAACTTGTGTGCTTTATACCAACTTGTTTTAATGAAGCCTATTTGTCGCGTGACGCCTTTTCTAAGTATATATAATTTAAAAATATTATAATGTTTAATAAAATTTATTATCTAATTAAATATTGATTATGGATTATGTAATACAGATAAATTTAGAACCTCCAAATCAACAACAACAACAACCATCATCAACAACAACAACCTCAAAATCAGCAACAACAACAACAACAGCAACAAAGACAAAATTTAGGAAATAATAATAATGATGAAGTAATATTTGTTGGGGAGGTATTAGGTTGGTTTAATTAAAAATTTTCTATTATTTAAATTGTGATATAAATTATTATATAATTTCCAACTTTTTATAAATTTCCTAAAATCTATTTCTAATTTTATTTTTAATTTTATTATTTAAAATATATATTAAGTATCTCTTATTTCCCCTTTACGTAAGAATTTTTTTCTTTATTAATTATATTTCTCTTAATTTATGAAAAATCTTTTAAATGCTATCACATTTAGTTTTAACTTTTCTATTATTCTAATCTATAATTTTACAAAATTTTAAATTAAAATAATAAAGGTCACCAACCTATTACGCCACCCCGTAATCTTCCTCAAGAGGATTTTCTCATTATAGAGGAGGAAGAAGAAGAAAATAATAATTTAAATTTAAATAATAATGAAGAATTAAATTTAAATAATCAACAACAACAACAACAACAAAATAATAATGTAGATGATTTAATACAAATATTAAATCATCAAAGAAATTTAATATTGCAGCAACAAATGCTACAGAATCTAAATTTGGAAGAAGAAGAAGAAAATAATTTTAATATTTTAAATTTAAATAATGAAAATGAGAGAAATAATTTAGATAATTTAAATAATTTAGAAGAAATTCAACAACAACAACAACAACATCCTCATCATCATCTTCAACATCTTCATCTTCCTCCCCCTATGGACCCTAATTGTAAATTATTATATAAAATTTTTATTTTTCTTACTACATAATTTAAGATTATGTAGTAAGAAAAATACTGACAAAAATGAACGTAATTTGCTCTTGCAACACTAGAAAAGAAATGTTATGGATTAAATGGATGGGAAGAGGGGGAAGAGGGGAATATTCATGGGAAGAGCTTGATACTATTGAACAGGTTAATTCAACTATGGAATTTTTATCTAATTTTGAATTGGTCAGTGACAGTTTATCGGTGGCATTTTGTCGGGGGGGTCAGGAAGAAGGTGGTCTAATCTAATCAAATGTCTAAGACATTTGATTAGATTAGACCACCTTCTTCCTGACCCCCGACAAAATGCCACCGATAAACTGTCACTGACCAATTCAAAATTAGATAAAAATTCCATAGTTGAATTAACCTGTTCAATAGTATCAAGCTCTTCCCATGAATATTCCCCTCTTCCCCCTCTTCCCATCCATTTAATCCATAACATTTCTTTTCTAGTGTTGCAAGAGCAAATTACGTTCATTTTTGTCAGTATTTTTCTTACTACATAATCTTAAATTATGTAGTAAGAAAAATAAAAATTTTATATAATAATTTACAATTAGGGTCCATAGGGGGAGGAAGATGAAGATGTTGAAGATGATGATGAGGATGTTGTTGTTGTTGTTGTTGAATTTCTTCTAAATTATTTAAATTATCTAAATTATTTCTCTCATTTTCATTATTTAAATTTAAAATATTAAAATTATTTTCTTCTTCTTCTTCCAAATTTAGATTCTGTAGCATTTGTTGCTGCAATATTAAATTTCTTTGATGATTTAATATTTGTATTAAATCATCTACATTATTATTTTGTTGTTGTTGTTGTTGTTGATTATTTAAATTTAATTCTTCATTATTATTTAAATTTAAATTATTATTTTCTTCTTCTTCCTCCTCTATAATGAGAAAATCCTCTTGAGGAAGATTACGGGGTGGCGTAATAGGTTGGTGACCTTTATTATTTTAATTTAAAATTTTGTAAAATTATAGATTAGAATAATAGAAAAGTTAAAACTAAATGTGATAGCATTTAAAAGATTTTTCATAAATTAAGAGAAATATAATTAATAAAGAAAAAATTCTTACGTAAAGGGGAAATAAGAGATACTTAATATATATTTTAAATAATAAAATTAAAAATAAAATTAGAAATAGATTTTAGGAAATTTATAAAAAGTTGGAAATTATATAATAATTTATATCACAATTTAAATAATAGAAAATTTTTAATTAAACCAACCTAATACCTCCCCAACAAATATTACTTCATCATTATTATTATTTCCTAAATTTTGTCTTTGTTGCTGTTGTTGTTGTTGTTGCTGATTTTGAGGTTGTTGTTGTTGATGATGGTTGTTGTTGTTGTTGATTTGGAGGTTCTAAATTTATCTGTATTACATAATCCATAATCAATATTTAATTAGATAATAAATTTTATTAAACATTATAATATTTTTAAATTATATATACTTAGAAAAGGCGTCACGCGACAAATAGGCTTCATTAAAACAAGTTGGTATAAAGCACACAAGTTGGTATCCTCAAATTTCCAAATTAGCTAACTAAATTTACTTAAAATTTATCCGTCTAATATAATTAAAATTAAAATTAAGAAAATGTTAAATATTAAAATAAAATTGAGGATGAAATATGAAAATAGGAGAGGAGTAAGGAGAAAAGTTTGTCGATAAATTGTGAGTGTTGATGGCCTGTGTATGTCAATGAAATAATACAAGAAAGCCTTTCATCAAAAAAATGAAAACTATCTCTGTAATAAACAGAGAAAAATATTTGACCTCAATTTTTCATTTAGTTTCCCAGACTTATTTAATTTTTATAAATATAAACAATCCAAATAAAATTTGACCCTTAAATTACTATTAAAAACTTTAGTAATTATGTGGTATTTTAAAGATATTTAATCATAAAATTTAATATTAGTTTTAATATTTCTAATTAGTGAACTTTTAAGTCAAATCGTTTGATGGTAATAGTAAAAGGGTATAGTTAATCCCAAAGGGTTCTTAAATAAATACAAATCAGATCGGATAGATTAAAGGATTAAAAGATTAAGTATATCCATTACCTTATCATTGTCGGTAATTTTAAAGAGATAAAAGTAGTTAAAGGGATTAAGTTGCCAGCTGTCAGTAACACCTTCAAAAGGAGGGGTTTGCAACCGCGACGGACCGGGTCCTTTAACTACTATTTTTGTTTAATGAACTTTTTTAAATAATTCATAATCATTTCCTGATGTTACAAATGGTTTAGGTTCTTGTCAAAAATATAATTTATTAAACTCTTCATTAAAAAACAAAATATCATTTAAGATTGAATAAATAAAATCTTTTTGTATTTCTAAAATTTTTTTGTTTTTTGATTTTGAAAGAAAATAGTTATATATTGAATCAAAAAACCAAGACAAACTTCTTCATATTCTTCTATGGTTATTTGTTCATCTTCCGTTAAATTTTCTCTTTTTTGGACTAATTCTTCAAATTTTTTAACGAACTTCTTAAAGAGCTATCCGATAAAAAACAAAAAATCTATCTTGAAATAAAAATTTTTTAAAATTGTCTAATGATTTAATAAACGTTCTAATATGTGGAAAATCATCGTTTTCTTTTTTTTTGTTAATTTGAATTTATAATATTCTTTGTTTTGTTCAAAAACATATCAATTATAAAATATTAGAAAGAATGAATTGAAAGAAACAGAAAAAAAACAGAAAAAGGATTTTGAGAAGAAACCCAAGAAACAGAAAAAGGATTTTGTAATTGGTTTTGTTCGTCAAGAAATTTTATATTAAATGTTTTGCAAAAACCATTGCCGAAAATATGGAAAGTTGCTAATTGCAAGCATTTGTAATCTGGCAATAAACATTCTATAGTATATGTCGTTAAAGCACCAGCGAATTTTTCTTTTTCGCTTTTTTTTCCAGTTATTGTTGCAAAACAACATTCTTTTTTAAAAAATTCTATATAATGTTTTCATATTTTTTTATAAAATTCGTTGCTAGTGTATAATAATATAATTCTAATAATATAATTCCTGTTTTAGCAGATAATTCTGTGGATATTAATTTTGGTAGTGGTGTTGTGAAATGCACCCCAGGGCATGATACAAAAGATTTTTTTTGGCAAAAAAACATAATTTAAAAATAGTTAGTTGTTGCGACGAAAAGGGTTTTTTAAAAAGCGAAAAGATTTTGTGGAAAGGCAAATTTATTAGAGATATAAGGGATGATTTAATTAAAAAATTAGAAGAAAATCTGTTGTCAAAGATTGTGGAATATGAAACGAAAATTCCTTTTTCAATTCAAAGTGGTGAAATAATTGAAACTTTGTTATCAAATCAATGATTTTTAGATTTAGGTAAATTGATAAATAAAATAGAAGAAAAAGAAAAATTTTTTAACAAAAATAAGTTTTTTTCCTTTTAAATTTAGTGAACAAATTTTAGAATGAAAACAAAAGGCTACTAAATGATGTTTATCAAGGCAAATTTGATGAGGTCACAGAATACCTGTTTGGTATAATAAAAAAATGATGAAATTTATGTTGGTGAATATTTATGTAAAGCTTGCAAAGATAGTAAATTAAAAAAAACATAATCATATTTCTGCAGTCGACTGAAAAAAAGAAAAAATGTTTTGGATACTTGGTTTTCTAGTGATTTATGGCCAATTATTTTTTCAGTAAAAAAGAAAGATAAATTTCCGTTTCCTTGTTTTTATCCAATAAATTATTTAATTACTGGCTATGATATACTTTTTTTGAGTTTTAAAAATGATTTTGTTTGGGTTTTATTTTATGGGGTCAACTCCTTTTTTAAATGTTTTTTTCACGGTTTAATTAAAGATAACAAAGGGAAAAAATGTCAAAAAGTTTAGGTAATGGTATAGAACCAGAAATTATAATAAAAAAATATGGAAGTGATAGTTTAAGATTGTTTTTTTGTCTAATCATGTTTGAGCGCAAGATTTAATTTATGAAGAGAGCAAAATAAAAGAAAATGAAGATTTTGTAATAAGTTAAAAAATGTAACTGATTTTGTTGTTAAAATACTGAATAAATAATTTAAGAAATTGTTAAGCGAAAAAGAAAAATTATTTTTAAAAAAGGAATTTTTTAGAATAAATTTTGAAAGAATGAGATTATTTTTTTTGTTGTTTGCAAAAATTTTATTTTTGTTATTTTACAACAAATTAATTTCGAATATAAAAAAATAGTTGTTTTCCCGAAAAAGAACATTTTTAGATTATTTAGAGAACTACCACCATCAAAAATTAAAGTTGTTTTATTTGGCCAAGATCCTTATCATACTGAGGGGGTTGCAGATGGAATTGATTTTAGCAGTCAAAAAAAAGGTTATACGCCGCCAAGTTTAAAAAATATTTTTTTTGAGTTAAAAAAGATTTAAATTTGCAAGAAAAAAGATTAAGCAGCGATTTAATTAGTTGAGTAAAAGAAGGCGTTTTTTTAATTAATGTTTCTTTAACGGTTGTTCAAAATAAAGCCGGTTCACATTATGTTTTTTGGGAACAGTTTATGTTTTTTTGATTAATTTTTTAAAAGAACAAAAAAATATAATTTGAGTTTTTTGAGGAAAAAAAGCAAATGAATTAAAAAATATTTGTAATATAAATTCTTTGTTTTTTTGTTCTTCTTCTCATCCTTCTCCTTTCAGCGCCGATAAGGGTTTTTTGGTTCTTGCCCTTTCAGCAAAATAAATAAATTTTTAATATTGCAAAAAAAAGATATAATTAATTGAGAAACCATATTGTTAGATTAAACAATTACAAAAAAATTAATATATGGAAAATGAAAAAAAAAGAAACAAAAAAATCTTTTAGTTTTTTTTAAAGGAAATCGAAGAAAAGTGACAAAAAATGTTTGAAAACAATGTTTTTAAAGTTGATTTAAATGATTACACAAAAAAATATATATTAGCGATGTTTCCTTATCCTTCCTCTTCAGGTTTGCATGTTGGCCATTTAAGAAACTATACTATAGCTGATGCAATAGCAAGATATTATAGGTTATCTGGTTTTAATGTTTTGTTTCCGATAGGTTTGGATAGTTTTGGTTTGCCAGCAAAACAGTATGCAATAAAAACTAATAATCATCCTAAAAATTTTACCTTAACAAATATTAATAGTTTTAAAATTCAATTAAAAAAATTAGGTTTTTCTTTTAATTGAGAAAAAGAGATAGATACGAGAGTAGTGAGTCCTAGGGGACCGTCGTCAAACGCCATTTTTTCGCGCACTTTTCAAAAGGTATTGGACGGGTTTGGTGGTCATTTAAAGGTGAGCCCTAAGGGTAAAGAAGGGGTTTTAGAGGTAATTATTATTATTAACGATGGCACAACATTTTTTTTCGCGCATTTTCCAAAAAGTATCGGATTGGTTTTGTGGTCATTTGAGGATGAGACCTGAGGGTAAGGAAGTGCTTTTTCGTTAATTAATGTTATTAAGGGTGGGTGGTGATCAAAAGGCGTCACTCTTCAGACGACATCAAAGCCCTCACCCCCTTGAACCTGTTTTTAGCGTTTTTAAAAACCTGTTTAAAAAATTATAAAAGAAAACCTGTGTTCAGCTGAAGTATTTTTGAATCATTAAAGAAATGTCCAGTTGTGTCTTTTTTTAATTAAGGAAGAGAAGTAGTCTTTAAATTAAGGAAAAGTATATTAAATAAAAAAAGTATATTCAATAAAAGATGAGTAGGAGAAAAGTAATATGATTTTAAACATATACATCTAAATAAATTTAATTTAAAATAAAATTTTATTAAAATAAAATCTAAATTAAACAAATTACCATTATAATAAAATAAACAAAAATTATCTTAAAATAGCTAAAATGGTAATTAGGAATCAATTTGAGGGAAGGGCAAATTAATTGAAGCTAATAATGATTCGTCAAATTTCTTTTAATCGAATCACGCCAAAAACAATAACGACCTTTATGTTCAGCATCGGCATCATCTATGCCGTCTATGCGTTTTGCAGCCCTATTAATAAATGAATTTTTTTCAAAATAACAATTGAGAAACAGATACAAAATTAAAGATCCTAAAGTAAATACTCAATTACAAAATAATTTATTTGGAAAATGTTCAGACCTGTGGCATAGCTCATGAGAAATCATTCCATAGAGCTTATGCCCAACATCAACCCAATCTGCTTTCATGACAATCTTGTCTTTCCCACAACCATGTTCAAACTGTCCACAATCTTCATTATTTTCCCAATCCTTATTCTCAACAAATTCAAACTCAAGCTTCATATCATCATGACCAATCTGACTATTTGAATGAAATACCTGTCTAAACATAAAGAAAAACATACATTAGAATTTCTCTATTTACTAATCTCCTATGAATCTGCAACCTTTCCTTATATTTTTGGAATCGTTAAAGAAATAGTATTGTAACAAAGTAAAAGTCAATCTAAAATAGAAAAGATAAATATAAACCGATTAAGTAAAAGCCGGGTATCTCTGCAGAAATTAGCCCTATTACCAACAGTGATCTTTTCATTCCAATTTTCAATAAGCCACTTTACATCCTTATCAAAACAATCAACAGCGTGCTTCTGACGTATTTTTAGCTGTTTTTTTTTGCGGCAATTTGTCTAGCGGTTTTAGCTGGCATTTAGCAAAAGAAAAATCTATATAGAAATGAAAAATTAAGATTAATTAAAATAGAGAAAAAGTTAATGATAAAGATAACAAGTTTAATTGTAAATATTTAAATTAACAGATTTATAAATTTCTGGCAAAATGTCTATTATTTAAATGGGCGGTCTCTTTAAATGCTTTTATGCTGGTAAATATATAATCCTCGATTATTAGACTTTCATTCGTAAAAAAACCTATAATATAAATCATTAAAATAAAATGGCTATCAACATGCGTGATAAACGTTATATTGCAGAAATAATAATCCCCGAGATTGAATTCAATGTAAACACTAATGGAATAACACTCCAAGCAAAATCTCGTCTTAGCACTCCACGTTTTCTACCATTTGATCAATGCGGACGTTGTAGAGAGTGCAAATCTATAGAAGTTGAAATCGACTTCGTTGTAACCAAAGAAGGAGTGATGGTGTACTGCAATCGGATCAAGGGGAACCGCTTTGTCCCCTTTGATTCAATATACGATATGCCTGGTCATTGTTTCTTTAGGGTTTGTTAAATTTATTTATTAAATTTATTTATTATTTAGATCAAAAACAAAGGCCGTGTGCTCAATATTCCATTTAATGACCGAGACTGTGTTGAACAAGAACAGTCTATTATTCAACCGTTGACAAGTTATCCAGACAAGAGCGATCAAGTAAAAGTTTCTGACGTAAAAATGGAACAAGAAGCGAAAACTATAGTCAACTCTGTCATGGATTTAGAAGACAATCAGCAGACGGTGAAAGCAATACATGAAAGTACTAATGGACAGATCAAAACAATAGAGGAAGACTTGGATGATTTTTTCAAATCGATTGGCGATGATAAGAATGTCGTAAAACGAAGTATTAGTAATGAAGAAAAGATCAATGAACCATTTTATAATGATATGATTGATCCTAATACGCAAAAATTTATAGATATTGTAAACCCAAATTCAGTTTAATTTTTAATTATTTTAAAATATAAGAATGTTAAATAATAATATAATCTTGAATAAAAATTTAAAATTTAAATTGCCTTTTGGAATGATTATATCTGGGCCTAGTTCTTCTGGTAAAAGCACATTATTAATCAAGCTAATTTCTCAGGCCTTTGATTTAATAGACCCTAAACCTGTTAGTATTCTATATTGTTTTGGGGAAATGAGTTCAATTGTTCCGATGCTTCAACGATCAGGTATTAATGTATATGGTGGAGTTCCAACAGAGGAAATTATAACGCGGCAACCAAAACCATTATTATTGATTTTAGATGATCTATTACTTTCAATTGATGAGAAATACCTCTCAGAGTTATTCACTAAAAAATTACATCATCAAAATTTTGCTATCATTTTTGTAACACAAAATTTGTTTGAAAAGAAAATTAAAGTGGCCAGACAAAATGCACAATATCTTATACTTATGAGATCACCAAATTCAGCTTTAAGTGTCAGAAACATAGGAACACAACTCTTCCCTCGAAAATTGGATTTCTTCTTGGATGCATATAAACAGTCAACCAATGAGCCTTATGGATAGTTACTAATCGATATGCATGCCTCCTCAGATCCAATATTAAGATTGAGGTCAAACATATTTACAGATGACAATGAAAAATTAATTTTCATTCCAAAAAATGGAACACAATAATTCAAAAATTAGTCACCTCGTGAAAGAAAATATACAATTTATAAAAGCTCTAGCTTCTACTAGTTCTGAAAGAAAAAAATTAATAAAAAAGGCGACAAGAGAACAATTGCTTTCTATAGCAGAATTTGTATTAATACAGTAAAATCACGTTTTAATCTAACTACTCGACAGAAAAAGCGCCTAACACCTTACGCTGATTTTGTACGTAGATTAAGTCGAATAAGAAGCGAAAGAGGTGCTCGCAAAATACTAACACAAAAAGGCAGTGGTGTGGGTTCAATATTTGCAGCACTATTGACACCTATAATTATTGAAGCAAGTCGATATTTACTAGGTAATAAAGATTAAGATAGTGATGGCCAGTAAACTTATCCTCGTCCCCGAGGATTTATACAGAGGTCTTACATCATCAATTACTTTGACAAGTGATCCTAATCTTGATTTAGTTAAACGGGAATTAGACAATGCTAGAAGAAGAAGAGACAGTAAAGAAGTAAAAAATGCAAATTATAACCAGGAATTGAGGAGATATCTTAACTTAAGAAACGAGAGGGAAAATAAACCAATTAAAGTCGAAGTTGTTGATAAATCTAAAGGTGTCCTTTTACCGAAAACCTATATAGCTACTGGAGATGATGATTTTGGAAATGATGACGATGATAATGACTTTTGGATGGGTGATGATTTTTCTTTTACAAAACAACAACAACCTAAATATTCTTCAGTAATTTCGCCGCCACCACCTCCTATCCCACCTCATGGGTGAAACATTAAAATTAAACTTCCATCCCCACCACCAGTTCCACCTCGTGATTGGATCAAAAAAGTAAGGACGCCTTTGATCTTCAATCGAAATCCTAAAAGAAAAAGAGAGGAAGAGAATATCCTGGAAGAAAGAAAATTAATAAAACCTAAAAAAGAATCAAATAATGAAATTAAGGAAGAGATTGAGAAAAGGAATATCAGAAAATTAAAAAATAAACTAAAAGAAGAAAGGGAAGATAATCGCTATTTACAAAGCTTTAGAGAGAGGAAAGAAAAGAAAAAACAACACATAATAAGGAAGCAGGATATTAAAAAATCAAGAGTACCTTATATGCCTAGTGATCTCGTAAATAGATCAATAAAAAGTGAACTTATCAGCGAATCATTAAATGCTCCGCTTATTTCTCAACCTAATAATGCAAAAGGGAAAGTAAAAACCCCAATAATTAAAAGAGAAATAAGGGAGGAAATACCGGAACAAAAGAGAAGAACCGAAAAAAGAAAATTACACCATACTGAGGAAGGATATCCGGATGTTCCAGTAAAGAAACGAAAACTTAGAATTATTAATAATTGGGCACAAAAAAGACCATCGAAAACTAATATTCAGCGAAAGATCTGGGCACATAGAAAACAACACAGTCAGATATTAATAGATTTAAAATAGAGTTCGGCTCGATCGATTTTTTATCGATAATTATCGATATTTTTCGATATTTTCTTTCGATATTTATCGAAAAAATATCGACCGAGAAAATTGTTACTTTTTCGATATTTTTCGATATTCGATATTTTTTCGATATTTATCGAAAAATATCGATCGAAAGAATTTAAATATCGAAGATATCGACCGACCAAATAAAAAAATATCGAAAAAAATATCGAATGTCATTCTTGACAAAAATTTGAATTTTTGGCACCAAAAAGGCTGATTATTCGTTTTTGTAGATAACATTATGAAATTTCTGTTTAATTAATTTTTTACTTTTATTTTTTGTATTTGATAGTTTTGTTTTTAAAATATCTTTTAAATAAATGCCATCGGAAAGTATAATTTGGCAAATAGGCCTTTATAAGAAAGTCAATAAAGATGAGGCTGAATGCATTGAGTGCAATAAAATAATTAAATGTCAACAAAGCAGACGACAAATTTAATAAGTCATCTCAAATTCAAACACAAAAACAGCGATTTTCAAACGAAATTTAAAGCATTGACTAAACAAAAAGAAGGTGAGAAGGGATCAATTGAAAAACATATTATTACAGGAAGTGGTATAAATGTTTAATTCATATTTCTTCTAACATTTCATTTAAGGTGGAATTTCATCATTTGATAAAAAAGTTATTCATTGGATTGCTTGTACGCAAGCTTCTTTTTCTGACATCAATAATCCCACGACTCATGCACTTTTTATGAGCAATAATCCTCTACAAAAATTAAATGATGAATCTGTTTATTGAAAAAATATCTTACCAAGAATTTACGACATGGTTAAATTGAAAGTAAAAAATGAATTAAATTATTGCCCAAAAATTGCCTTCACATCAGATCCTTTAGATTTTTGATCCTTTAGATCCTTTAGATTTTTGGAGGTTAAGGGCTAAAGATTTTCCACGTTAGTAACCTAAATTTTCCTTACTAATAATTTTTAATTTAGTTTTATCTAAAGAAGCACAAAAATTTCTTTGTATCCCAGCTAGTAGCATTGCATCTGAACAGTTATTTTCCACTGCCCGTGATACTTACACCTATCGGCGCAGAAGGCTTAATCCCAGAAAGGCCGAGATGCTATATTCCTGAACAGAAATTTGCCAATAATTAATTATAAATATTGATTAAATATTTTACTTATAAATATTCTTGTTATTCATTGGTTATAAAATTTTTAATTTTTTTTGTAAAAAATCGAAAAATATCGACTTTTTTTCGATATTTTTCGGTTTCGATATTTTTCGATATTTATCGAAAAAATATCGACCGAGAAAATTTTGATGTTTTCGATAATTTTCGATATTCGATATTTTTCGATATTTATCGAAAAAATATCGACCGACCTCTTCGGCCGATCTCTAATTTAAACCAGGACTTAAGTAATATTATAAAATGGCCGATCCTAAAAAATTACTTGAAAGATTGTACAATGACCCATAATACCCTTCAGCATATGCAGGAGTTGATAGTTTATGGAGAGAAGCAAAGAAAAAATATAAAAATATTCCAAGACATGTGATTGAAGATTATTTAGACGGACACCGTACTTATTCTATCATGAGGCCAAGAAGAGTACGTTTCTCTAGAAGTAAAACTTCCATTCTATATAAAACAATATTAATCAATTTGATTAATTATATATTTTATATTTTTTTTTATTTTTTAATATGTTTGTTTATTAAGTTTTTTATTTCGTAATCCATTAATTCTTGGCAAACATCTTCACAATCTCCATTTAAAAAACTATGCAAGTTTTGTCAACTTTTGTTTAATCTGTGATCTGTAACTCTGTTTTGCATCCAATTATAAGTTCTTATTATTTCTGAACGATCACCGGTTCCTATCATTAACTTTTTTGTTTTTTTTATTTCATTTAGATTTTCTTCTTCTTTTTTTTTATTCTTAAATATAAAACTATTAATCTCTGTTTTTTCTTTGGTCTTTGCTATCTTGCGAACTAGCAGTTATTCCTGTTGGCAAATGGGTTATCCTTACAGCAGATTCTGTCTTATTTACATGTTGCCCACCAGGCCCGCCAGCGAAAAAGTTTCTATTTCTAAATCTTTGTTTTCTAAATTTAATTCTATTTTGTTTGGTTCTAAAAAAACGGCTACGGTTGCGGTGGAGGTGTGTACTCTACCCTTGTTTTCAGTTTTTGGCACCCTTTGTACTCTATGTACTCCTGCTTCATTTTTTATGAGAGAATATGCGTTTTCTCCGGTAAAATTTCGGTATACGACACAGACGCCGATTAAGTCGAATGATATGTCATTCGAAAGATCTCGTCGAGTTGAGTCGAATTGTGAAAAAATTTTAGTGCGGACTCATACAGGGGCTGAGATATAGGCCCCCGAAAATCGAAAAACCAAAGGGGGGACCAAGCACTTTTTTGGGGTGAAAAATTCCAAAATGCAAATTATACCTCATTCGAAAGAGCTCCTCGAGCTGAGTCGAATGACACCAAAATCAACGAAATCTGACTTGATCTGACAAAGTTATGAACGTTTGTTTTTATCCCCTACATAGGGGTCTACGCGGAAAAAAGTTTTTGCCGCTGCGGAGGAAGCCGGGCATGTCGAGCGGAACGACGGCCGCCGCTTCGCTACGGTCGCCGCGAGCGAAGCGAGCACGACCGCAGCGAAGCACGGCCATCGTGTAGCGAAGACCATGCCCGGCCTACCCTCCGTAGCAGCACAAAAACAGTTTTTCCAGCGAAAATTCTGCTGGTCGCAACTTTGTCAAAAATCATCTAATCGAGATGATTTTGGTGTCATTCGACTCAGCTCGATGAGCTCTTTCGAATGAGGTATAATTTGCATTTTCGAATTTTTCACCCCAAAAAAGTGCTTGGTCCCCCCTTTGGTTTTTCGATTTTCGGGGGCCTATATCTCAGCCCCTGTATGAGTCCGCACGAAAATTTTTTACAATTCGACTCAACTCGACGAGATCTTTCGAATGACATATCATTCGACTTAATCGGCGTCTGTGTCGTATACCGAAATTTTTCCTTTTCTCCTTTTAAAAAAAAGAAATAAAAAACAACCTCCTTCTTTATTTATTTTTGTTTCTATGGTTTCTATTTTTCATTTTTGTTTGTCTGAAAATTTCGCGTACAAAGCAAACAGATCTTGAACAAATAAATTTGCTTCTATACCTCCAGTTCCAGGTCTTATTTCTATTATTATTATTTTTTTTTCATATTTACATAAAATTTTATTTTTTATTTTGTTTATTAATTGTTTTTTTCTTCAGTTAATATCTTAATTTCATCTTGAAATTTTTTTCTTTTTCGTTTATATCTTTTTTTGTTAAAAAAATCTTCTTCACTTTGATTAATTTTTTCTCATTTTTTAAATAATGTGATAATTTCTTTTTGTTTTAATTCATCAAAAATATTTAATTTTTTTGTTCTATTTCTGTTAAAAAAGAAAATAAATTTTTGTTATTATCATTCATAAACTTTTGATTTTCAATAAACAAAAAAATATTAAATATAAATAAATTCTTTATTTTGTGATTTTATATAATGGTCTTCTTCTTTAAAAACAAACAGTCTAGTTAATTGTTTTTTTTGAAATTGAATTGTGTGGCATCATTCCTTTCACGGTTCTTGTTATTAATTCAGTTGAATATTTTTTTAACATTTCATCAGCAGTTCTTATTCTTAAACCCCCAGGATAACCAGAATGATTGTAATATTTTTTTTAAATTTGTTTTTTCCATTCAACTGAACAAAATTTGAATTTAAAACAACAACATTATTCTAAATCTAAGTTTGAAATAAAAAAATTTTTTTCTTTTCCCCTTAATAAATCAGAAATCAATACTGCAGCTCTACCTAAAGTTTTATTTTTCAAATTTATACAATATCATTTTCTTTCTTTTTTTTGGTATTGTTGTTTGTTGGTAATTTCTTTTTTCTTTTGACATATTAAATTTATAAGTTTTTTATTATTATTTAAAATAATCTGGATCAGTTGTTTCGTCTTGAACAGGAATTAAGAACAGTTTACTTAACATGTATTTTATGCTATAAGTATCACTAGAGCCTTTAGCTTTCGATAAATCAGAATTTTCGCCACACGCTCAAAAAGATAGTGTTATTTTATTTTCAGTTTTTTCTTCGCAATTAATGATTTCTATTTTTTTTTAATATTTTACACAATGTTCTCTTTCGTTTTTAGTAATTTCGTGTATAAACGGTTGTGTATTATCATCACTAGGGCTGTCCAAAACATGCAAATGCATGTTTTGTATGCGTATATGCCTTGATGTGGGAAGCCCAAAAATAGTGTTTTTACATGTGTCCGAGCACTTTAGGACCCGGTTCTTAATGCATATTTTTGCATATTTCGGCACTCTCGTGCATATTTGCATATTTGTGCATATTTTGGCAAATTTTGCATATTTTGGTCCATATTTCGTTATTTTTTTGTAAAATTTTGCCAAAAATTACCAAAATTTTGGAATTTTTTGGTCATAAATTTTTTTATGAAAATTTATCGAAAAAATTTTTTCGATAAATTTTTTGGGAAGAATTTTTTTCAAAAAAATTTTTTAAATAAATTCTAAGTTCATAAAATCTTTTAGAAGTGCTCTTAAAATGTAAAATTAAAGGCTAAATTAATGTTTTTTACTTAAAATATTTATTTTCAAAACACATTTTCACTATTTTCTGCTGCATATTTAGTGCATATTTTGGCAAAATTTTGCATATTTCAGTGCATATTTTGGGCTTTTTCGCTGCATATATATGCGCATATTTGGCTATTTTCCGTGCATATTTTGGACAGCCCTAATCATCACTAATTAATATAACAAGTTGATATTTTTCTAATAATGGTTTTAAAATTTGCATTACTTGATATTCATTAAAGAAAAAATAATTTTGTAATCTATTTTTTTCCGTTCTAACTAAATTTTTTATTTCAGATTGAATTTTTTTTATTTTTTGATAAATATCCATTTTTTATTAAAGAAATAATTATAATATAATTTTTAAATTGTTTAAGCAATAATATTAAATGTTTATTAAATTCATTATTTTTTTGTATCAAAAATATTAATCTATGTTAAAAAGTTTTAAAAAAGTAAATTTTTTTCTAAAATAAAACAAAAAATATATAAAATATATACGCTTTTTAAATGTTTTTTGTTTAGTTTTTTTAAAAGAAACAAAATAAAAGTTTTTCTTTTTTTTATTATTTCTATTTTTTCAACTCTGTTTTTACCTTCAGTGGTTATAGCACTATCAAGAAAATCAAATCCAATAAAATACAAATGATATTAAAAAAAACTCGAAGAGGATGTTGTTTTATACAAAACAGATGTTATTTCTTTTATAGTTGATGAGATTTTTAAAGATAGTTTTTATGATTTTCAATCTTTTTTTTTATGGGAAACCCATAGAGTGTGATTTTCTCGATAAAAAATATGATGATACTCTTTTTGAAAAATTTAGAGGGGTTGATATTTCTTTTTTGGAAGATGATAAACTTAATGTAAAAGATTATTTTTTAGAAGAACATTATAAAAATTTATTTGAAATTAGAGAAAAAATATTTGTTTTATTTGAAGGAAAAAAAAGATAACGAATTTATATGAGAAAAAACATCAAGAAGCAAAAATTGTTTGTTTGATTGAAAATTTTGATGCTATTTTTGAACATTTAAAAAAATCATATTATCAAAAGCTTTATTAAGTGATTGTCCGTGTTGTGTTCCTTTAGTTAATGGTGTTATAAATATAAAAAAACTAAAAACTCTCCTTCAAATTTCAAAGAATTTTTTAATTTATGTGTTGAAACAACTTCTTGATTGTTTTGGCGAGGTGCAATTATACCTTTTTTTCAATTTTTTTTTATTTTAGTTTGTTTATGCAAAAAGTTTTTTATTGATGATATAAAAAACAAAGAGGACCAGATGATAATGCTTTCGTTTCCTAACGTTAAAAGAAGTGAAATTATTATTGCTAAATTTTTGACTTTTTTTAGTTTAATTTCATTAATTAGTTTTATTTCTTTTGTTTTACCTTTTTCTTTGTGTTGATTGTGTTTAGCTGGTTTAAAAAATATTTTAGATTTATTAGCAATTAGTTTGTTTATGTTGATTATAGCTCCATTGTTTTTATCTGTTTTTCTAGGTGGTGTATTGACTTTTTTTTTATAATTTTATTGGGGAAAGCATATTTTGAATATTAGTTTTTTTTTAATTTTTTTGTTGTTTTTAAAACTGTTTTTCGAATATTTTTTCTTCTACCGAAATTAATTTTTTTGTTTTAGAAAATTTTTATTTAAAGTCTTTTTTTATTTATTTAATTGTGTTTTTTTAGTGTTTTTCTTGTTTTTTTATACATATATAAAAAAGTATAAAAAAAGATATAAAATAACAAAAAAAAGTATAATTTTATTTATATCGTTTTGTTTTTTTTTAAAAAACGATTAAAAAGTAATAAATATTAGAGTTCGAACCCGGGCCGGGCCCGGACCGGTTTTTTCCGGGCCCGGTGGCCCGGAACCGGGTATTTTGAGAAAATCCGGTTTCTCCGGGCTAACCGGTTTTTCCGGTTTTATCCGGAAAAACCGGCCCGGGTGCGATTTTGAGTAAAAAAACCGGGTCCCGGGCCCGGTACTTTTTTGCTGGGCCCGGAGAGTCGCCTCCGGCGGTGAAAAATAGCAAAATCTGGCCACTTGGCCTTCCAAAATTCTCAAAATTTTTGCCTGCGGCGCTAGAAAAAGAAGAAATCTGGCTCCTTGTCCACACAAATTCCTAAAATTTTCGCCTCCGGCGGTAAAAAAAGGAAGAAATCTGGCTTGTTGTCTTTTCAAAATTCTCAAAATTTTCGCCTGCGGCGCTTGAAAAGAAGAAAAGGGATTTTTATTGATATCGGGGGATTAACTCAAATTCTCTCGATATCCCTATTAATCACCATCAGTGGATTTTAGTGAAAAATCGGATTTCAAGAGGAAATCGGAGGATTAAGGGGGTTACTATGAATTTATTCAAATTCATAATCTTCTATATCCCTCCAAATCACTGATATCACATGGAAGCTTCCCAAATACTTCAAATCCACTTATTTTCCGAGACTACAAATTATTTCAAAAATTGCGGATTGCGGACTACGGAAAATTTTTCACTTGCGGACACCCCTGCTATCTATCCTTTAACGCATCTATCCTTGACTCAAATTCTCTCGATATCCCTATTAAATCACTGATATCACATGGAAGCTTGATATCAGTGATTTAATTGATTCATCTATCCTTTAATCGATCCTTTGTAGTATGTTTTTCGATCCTTTGTATGTGTGATAATTTTTTTTATGTTTTTAATAGATTTAGAAAAAACCGGGTCCGGGCCCGGGTCTGAAAAAATCCGGTTTTTCCGGGCTAACCGGTTTTTCCGGTTTTATCCGGAAAAACCGGTCCGGGTGCGATTTTGAGGAAAAAAAACCGGGTCCCGGGCCCGGCATTTTGAAAAGTTCGAACTCTAATAAATATAAAGTGAAAAAAGAAGTAGAAAAAAGAACAATAATCGAAAACAAAAAATTAGATTTTTTTAGAATATTTAAACTTATTAAATTTATGATTTTAAGAAGTTTAAAAAAAATTGTTTTTCTTTTTTTTTAATTTTTTAATGGGTATTTTTTCTTTGATTTTTCCATTAATTTTTTTGTTTCTTACTAAATTCGTTTTAGACCAAAAAGAAGAAAGTGTTTGTTCTTATAGTGAATTGTTTAAGAAAAGAAAAAAACAAAGAAGATTATAATCTAAAATTATTAAATAAAAATAAAAAAGAAAATAATATTTTCTTAGAAAATTTTTTAAAATCCGCAAAAAATGTTGAAATTTATTTATTTGAAAGTGATTATTTTTCGTGTATAAAAAATAATTCTGTCAGAAGTAGTGTTCGGCACGGTTCGGTACTCCCGCGGTACTCCCGAAAGTACCGAATCGGTACTTTTCGGTACTCCCGGAACCGTACCGAACAAGGTTCCAGTACCGCGGTACTCCCGAATTTTCGGTACTGGGAAATTCGGAGAAAAAAATGATAAATATTGCTAGTAAAACTAATAAATATTGTAAAAATTTTTAAAAATCTCCTTCAAATCTTTTGCCATACCTAAAATCTCCTTTTATCCCCGATTTAATTGTTAAAGGATTTAAGGATTGACCTCTTTACCTAAACCCTGAAGACCTACACAATAAAGACCTAGTTTAATCAGGGGATCTGAAGGAAATAAAGGTCAAATCTCCTCATATCACTACAAATCTTTTCATATAATCAGACTATATGACGGGGATATGAGAAGATCTGGAGGAATATCAGGAGATTTTAGGGGTAACGGGGATATGAGAGGATTTGGAAGGATATCAGGATATATGATGGATTTCTGTGATATGAGAAGAGTTGGAAGGATATCAGGTGATTTGAGTAAATGGGATATCACAAGATTTGGTGAAATATAACTGGGATGGATATTTATAAGGATTAAGGTGATATATTGTAATGGATTTAAGTGGATTGAAAATATTTGAAGAGATATCGTGGATATAAGAGGATAACTTGAGATTTAAGTGATATCGTGGATTAATAACCAAATCCCTTAATAAAATCCCACTTAATCGTTCATAATCGCACGAGATCCTTCAAATCCCTTAACTAGATTAATGTTACAAAGCATACTCATCTCATAGTCTTAGTTTATATTGATCTAATTTAGTGAGATAACGTTTAAACAGTGATATTTGAGCTATTTTTTCATTTTTTTGTCAGTACCGAAATACCGCGGTACTCCCGAAAATTTTTCTTCGGTACTTTTCGGTATCGGGACTTTTCGGTACTCCCGGTACCGGAACCGTCCCGAACAAATTTTGGAAATTTCGGTACCAATTCGGTACCGGTACTTTTCGGCACTCCCGGTACCGGTACCGAAAAAATCCATTTGCCGAACACTAGTCAGAAGTGCTTTAATAAAATACGAAAAGATTATCAGCGACAGAAAAAAAGGATTAAAAATAGAAAAAGTTGAATATGATAATGTTAATTTAGAACTCTGAAATTCTTTATTTATTTTATAATTAACGGTAAAAACGAACAAATAAAAAAAGATTTTTTGTATTTGTTTTTATCTTATTGTTTTTTAACAAACATAATTGATAGTATAAAATTGGTAAACAAGAATCAGATAATTTAAATTCTTTTTTGGAACAACAAAAACAAGATGGAGAAGAAACGATCAAAATTACAGAACTTGATATTGAATATTTAAAAAATTCTTTGAAATTTTTTTGAGCAGTTTGTTAGTTGGCAAACACAACGAAATTTTTAATTTGTGATGTTTTTCTTTGCAAAAAGAACCAATCTTGGTTGGGCTTTATGAAGTGGTTTCATTAACAGCTTTTAGCAATTCGCCTGTTGGCGTTTTTTGTCCTTCTGATGTTTTTTTTCTTCTTTAGAAGAAAATTTAAATATTTTAATAAATCAACTTTTAAATTCTCCTCTTTATAGTTTTTTAAAGCGTTTTTTAAGAAACCAATTCGGAATCGATATAAACCAAATAGAAAAAGAAGTTTCGCAGCAAAAATTAAAACAAATTTTTAAAGAAAATTTTTTTAATCCTTTTTTTGATTTGTTTAATGATAAACTAAAAGAATTTTTAGCTAATGAAAATATTGTAAATCAACAAGATTTTTCTGAAATATTTCAAGTTTTTTTTTTCTTCTTTTTTAACTGATGTTGTTGAAAAAATTGAAAATGATTTTTTTAAAGTTAATACTCTATTAAAAGATTTCTTGATTAGAATCGGGGTTGAAGAAAACGAGCTCGATTGTTTAGATTCAAAATTAGATTTATTACAAAAAATTAAAATAGAAAAAAAAATTTTGAATTCAAGCAATTTAAAATAGAATTTGCTTCTGCTTTTTTTTAATAAGATAACTAATTATTCACACCTTGGTTGCACATGGAATAAGCTTTTTAAACATAGAGGAAATTCTATGAAAATTTTTTCTGAAATTGAGAAAAAAATTTTAGAAAAAAAACTAATCATTCTGTTAGTGATGATGATAAATATCTTTTATTTTTTTCATTACCTAAACTACCAAGAATGTCTTTTTTTTGGTTAACTGCTCATTGTTATTTTCATAGTTTATTAGAAAACATTTTTGAACATGGTGGTGTATTTAATTACATAAAACAAAAACCATTAGAGTGTTTTTCTTTAGTTGTTTCTTTATTTTTTTCCCTTTTTTTTGTTAATTTTATTTTTTCTTTTTTATTGAAATTTCCTTTTAAAATGTTATTTGAAAGAAAAAAAGAAGATTCTTTAGTGGTATTGTCTTTACCAGGGGCCTATTTCTCCCCTCCACAGATTCTGCATTCTGTGCACAGAACGCAGATTCTGTGGAAATTCTATTTCTCCGAAATTCTGCGTACGCAGATTCTGCGGTGTCCGCAGATTCTGCGAAAACATCCACTGATTCTGTGGAAACACTCCGCAGATTCTGTGGACGAAAATTTCTGTGGAAAATCGAGAAATCTGTGGATTTTTACCACAGAGCCACAGAATTCCTATTTCTCCGAATTTTCTGTGGTTCTGTGTATTTTTCCTGCTAAATTCAAATTTTTTATTAACGCGTTTTCAAAAATAACAGTTTTATTGAAACGAAAGATGGTTTGGACGGTTCGATACTACCGCAGTATTATCGGTAGCTGATTTTTTGAAGAAAAATCAAAAAAAATATTTTAAATTAAACTGAAAATAATGTAGAAATTTAAAAATTTCCCTCCAAATCCCATGACTTCCCTTTAAATCTCTTTGATATCAATTTAAATCCAATGATATACCACTTTATTTTCTTGATCATCCTATATCCTTTAAATCCCCGATTAGATTACTGTACAACCCTGCTTAAGCAGGGTTCGGATCAGAAAAATCGAAATATGTTGTCCGACATCGGGGAAGGCTTTTCCCACCTACGATAGAAGTTGTTCCATTAGCGGGAAATGTTTTTCCAACCATTGAAAATGCTGTTAAAACAACGGTCGAAAGTTCAAACAGAAGCGAAGATTGTTCCATCTACGGGATATCGGATTTTCGGTTCGGATATATGTATATATAAGTTGTATATATAAGTTCCTCTATATTCTATCTAATTAGAATAACAGGAAAATTTCAACAGATTTTAGGGAATAGGGAGAATTGGGTGGATTAAGGAAGAAATCTATCATTAAAGAGGAGTGATTATGAGGGATATCAAAGAGAGATCATGAAGATATCCCAGATATACGCTAGTCAGATATCATCTATAGATCCCGGGGAAATATCTCCTTATTAGGAGATATCCATGATGATTATAACTAGGGTTGTCGGTTCTGGACCGAACCGAACCGAAGAACCGAGGATTTTTCGGTTCGGATATCGGTTCGGTTCGGTTCCTTCATTCGGTTCATCAGAAAAGAAGTATCTGGGTATGATATCAAAAGATCAAAAGTTTACCCTCCTCTGATATCACTTAAATCCCCCTTGATCAACTCAGAACCCTTTTATCACCCGATATCAAACCTCTTATATCCAACTAATTCACTTATACACCACTGCTAATCCTTAATAGCACCTTAACCCTCGAAACAATTTTCGGTTCGGTTCCGGATATCCGAAGATTTTCCAAGAACCGACAACCCTAATTATAACATCATGGGTCTAAATTTTATAATCTCTCATGTTTTTTTTATTAACTTGTGTATAACGAAAAATGCTAGAAAAAGATGTACCTTTTTCAAAATTAATTTTTAGCAATAATTTTAAGTAATAAAAGAATAATTTTTATATCAAAAGATAGAGAATAAATCAAACTTTAATAATCTTTTAAAATTTTAAAATTTGGTTAAGCCTAGGCTGAGATAAAAATTTTTAAAAATTTCCACCTAAGGTTCGCAGATCTAAAAAGCATGGTGGAAATTTAGCAAATTCTGTGTATTTTTCCACCAGAGGTGTTTCGAAACAAAAAAATCTTCGAAAATCGGAAATCGAAAATCGAAAGAAATCCAAAAATATCGAAATCGAAAATCGAAAATATTTTTCAAAATCTTCGAAATCGAAAATCGAAAATCGAAAGAAAAATAACCTCGAAAAACGAAAATCGAAAAACGAAAATCGAAAAAAATTTTTTAATAAAAATTGGAAAGTAAATTTTTGTTATGTTGGAACTTTTGCTTGAACTCTAAGGAATTGGGGAAAACTAATGATTAGAATCGGAGATCCAGGGAATCACGGATATCCAAACCCAAAATTTTACATATCCGAATCTACGGCACCGGCTCCGACCTATTCAAATCTTGGTCCGATGCCAGTGATTTTCTGAGCCGTTTTATGTTGTCTCCAGATTAAGAGGGATTAAGAGAGAGCCGTTTTATGTTGTCTCCAAATTAAGATGGATTAAGAGTGAGATCTAATCCTCCATTATTAAGAGGGATAATGGAGGATTTGAGTAAAATCCCCTGATATAGTAAAGCAGCGCTTGGCCGCTTTACTCATATGCTGGGGCGGTACCTGGCATAGGTTAAGTATGGGGGGGGGCTTCCAAATCCACCTTAATTCAAGCAAATCCTCCAATATATTCCAATATACCGGAGCCAAAGCATAATATTGTTAAGAGATCACGGATTCCTCCATTTTGCGCCGCAGGCGAAAATTTTGAGAAATTTGGAGGATCCTTAAGTACAAATCTTCCTTTTTCTGCGCCGCAGGCGAAAATTTTGAGAATTTTGGAAAATCTTTAAGCCAAAAATCTTCCTTTTTCTGCGCCGCAGGCGAAAATTTTGAAAATTTATGATGGCCGATAAGCCAAAAATCATCAACTTTGGCGCCAAAAATTCAAATTTTTTCAAAAATTCGGAAATCGAAAATATCACAAAATTTCGAAAATCGGAAATCGAAAATCGAAAGGAAAAAAACCTCGAAAATCGAAAAACGAAAATCGAAATTTCGAAACAGCTCTGTTTTCCACAGAATTAAAAACCGCAGAAAAACGGAGAAATAGAAATGCTCAGAATCGACTAAAAAAGCCACAGATCTGTGGATATTTTTCTGTGGACGCAGAAAACTGCAGAAACAGAATTCTGTGGTTTTTGCATGTTTTTGTATGTTGCAGAATCTGTGGATGTTTCCACAGATTCTGTGGATGTTTCTGCAGAATCTGCGGACCCCTTTTTCCGCAGAATCTGTGGAAGTGCAGAAATAGAAACTCTGTGGTTCTGTGGTCTGTGCACAGAATTCTATCCACAGAATCTGTGGAGGGGAGAAATAGGCCCCAGGTGTTAGAAGAGATGAGGTTATTATTTCAAGATTTTTTACTTTAGTTTGTTTAATGTCGTTAACGTGTCTTATTAGTAGGGCTGTCCAAAATATGCACGGAAAATAGCCAAATATGCGCATATATATGCAGCGAAAAAGCCCAAAATATGCACTGAAATATGCAAAATTTTGCCAAAATATGCACTAAATATGCAGCAGAAAATAGTGAAAATGTGTTTTGAAAATAAATATTTTAAGTAAAAAACATTAATTTAGCCTTTAATTTTACATTTTAAGAGCACTTCTAAAAGATTTTATGAACTTAGAATTTATTTAAAAAAATTTTTTGAAAAAAATTCTTCCCAAAAAATTTATCGAAAAAATTTTTTCGATAAATTTTCATAAAAAAATTTATGACCAAAAAATTCCAAAATTTTGGTAATTTTTGGCAAAATTTTACAAAAAAATAACGAAATATGGACCAAAATATGCAAAATTTGCCAAAATATGCACAAATATGCAAATATGCACGAGAGTGCCGAAATATGCAAAAATATGCATTAAGAACCGGGTCCTAAAGTGCTCGGACACATGTAAAAACACTATTTTTGGGCTTCCCACATCAAGGCATATACGCATACAAAACATGCATTTGCATGTTTTGGACAGCCCTAGTGATGATAATACACAACCGTTTATACACGAAATTACTAAAAACGAAAGAGAACATTGTGTAAAATATAAAAAAAAATAGAAATCATTAATTGCGAAGAAAAAACTGAAAATAAAATAACACTATCTTTTTGAGCGTGTGGCGAAAATTCTGATTTATCGAAAGCTAAAGGCTCTAGTGATACTTATAGCATAAAATACATGTTAAGTAAACTGTTCTTAATTCCTGTTCAAGACGAAACAACTGATCCAGATTATTTTAAATAATAATAAAAAACTTATAAATTTAATATGTAAAAAGAAAAAAGAAATTACCAACAAACAACAATACCAAAAAAAAGAAAGAAAATGATATTGTATAAATTTGAAAAATAAAACTTTAGGTAGAGCTGCAGTATTGATTTCTGATTTATTAAGGGGAAAAGAAAAAAATTTTTTATTTCAAACTTAGATTTAGAATAATGTTGTTGTTTTAAATTCAAATTTTGTTCAGTTGAATGGAAAAAACAAATTTAAAAAAAATATTACAATCATTCTGGTTATCCTGGGGGTTTAAGAATAAGAACTGCTGATGAAATGTTAAAAAAATATTCAACTGAATTAATAACAAGAACCGTGAAAGGAATGATGCCACACAATTCAATTTCAAAAAAAACAATTAACTAGACTGTTTGTTTTTAAAGAAGAAGACCATTATATAAAATCACAAAATAAAGAATTTATTTATATTTAATATTTTTTTGTTTATTGAAAATCAAAAGTTTATGAATGATAATAACAAAAATTTATTTTCTTTTTTAACAGAAATAGAACAAAAAAAATTAAATATTTTTGATGAATTAAAACAAAAAGAAATTATCACATTATTTAAAAAATGAGAAAAAATTAATCAAAGTGAAGAAGCTTTTTTTAACAAAAAAAGATATAAACGAAAAAGAAAAAAAAATTTCAAGATGAAATTAAGATATTAACTGAAGAAAAAAAAACAATTAATAAACAAAATAAAAAATAAAATTTTATGTAAATATGAAAAAAAAATAATAATAATAGAAATAAGACCTGGAACTGGAGGTATAGAAGCAAATTTATTTGTTCAAGATCTGTTTGCTTTGTACGCGAAATTTTCAGACAAACAAAAATGAAAAATAGAAACCATAGAAACAAAAATAAATAAAGAAGGAGGTTGTTTTTTATTTCTTTTTTTTAAAAGGAGAAAAGGAAAAATTTCGGTATACGACACAGACGCCGATTAAGTCGAATGATATGTCATTCGAAAGATCTCGTCGAGTTGAGTCGAATTGTAAAAAATTTTCGTGCGGACTCATACAGGGGCTGAGATATAGGCCCCCGAAAATCGAAAAACCAAAGGGGGGACCAAGCACTTTTTTGGGGTGAAAAATTCGAAAATGCAAATTATACCTCATTCGAAAGAGCTCATCGAGCTGAGTCGAATGACACCAAAATCATCTCGATTAGATGATTTTTGACAAAGTTGCGACCAGCAGAATTTTCGCTGGAAAAACTGTTTTTGTGTTGCTACGGAGGGTAGGCCGGGCATGGTCTTCGCTACACGATGGCCGTGCTTCGCTGCGGTCGTGCTCGCTTCGCTCGCGGCGACCGTAGCGAAGCGGCGGCCGTCGTTCCGCTCGACATGCCCGGCTTCCTCCGCAGCGGCAAAAACTTTTTTCCGCGTAGACCCCTATGTAGGGGATAAAAACAAACGTTCATAACTTTGTCAGATCAAGTCAGATTTCGTTGATTTTGGTGTCATTCGACTCAGCTCGAGGAGCTCTTTCGAATGAGGTATAATTTGCATTTTGGAATTTTTCACCCCAAAAATTGCCGGTCCCAAGTACCCTTTGGACATCCTATACTCAAGTGATCCCTTCCAGACTCAAACAGTCCTTTTGGCCGGCCAATCAGAGAGCCTGCGCCTTTTTACATTCCTTACAGTTTTTTGCACATCAGCGTGCACATCTGGCGAATCGCGCCATTTTTTTCCTTTTATTTTTTAAAAAATATTTTTTTGTGTTCGTTGGCCAAAGTACAGGCCAACACAAATAAACAAACTTGCACATTTTTGTGCAATTTTTCTTCCCTTTTTCCTTTCTTATTACACACTTCTGGTGTAAAAACAAAAATTAATCTTTTGTTGTTTATTTTTATAAAAATAAAATTTTTTCCATCGCTAAAGAGCGAATTTTTTCTAAAAAGTTAGAAAAGGAGAAAAACCCAACAGCGGGGTTTATTACAAAAATAAAACTTTCTTCACGGCTCAGATAGCCGAATAAACACACATCTGGTGTGTCATCTCTTTGTGCACATTCTTCGTGCAAATTTTATTGGAAAAAATAAATAATTTTTTAAAAATTTAATTTTTTAAATCCTTTCTACACGGCAAAGGCCGAATTAATTTAAGGACATTCTTCACGGCTCAGATAGCCGAATCAGATTTATCGGTTGAGAAGAACCGAATCCCTTTCACTGGTGTGTCGGTTAAAGTCCCCACCAGTCCAGTATTTAAATTAATTATCCCAACTTCAAGGGCCATCCGGTCTCAGCTAGGACCAGCCCTCAACTCATTAAAGGATCAATTAGGTTCTGCTAATCAGTTGTTAGCCACTAATCAGAATAATCAGAACTTAGATCAGCTACGTGCAGCGCGTTTTCAGTTAAATCGTACTCTAGATCGAGTCGATTCATTACACGTTAAATGGGCTCATTTCCTCAATAGCCTAGCGGGAGATGATCTTGCCCAGGAGGAACAAGTTTATGAGAGATTCGCTCCCCGAGCAGCGGGAGATCCAGATTATACCCATTTTATGGAACTAGTAGAGAAAGCCAAAGGAGTTTTGGGCGATCTCAATTTTCTTATTGAAAAACAATCAGTACCCTCAGGCCAATCCAGTCAGGCAGGAGTATACGAAGTATCAGAACAGTTATCCCAAGTCACAAATAAAACCGAGCGGCAGCTACCGCAGAATATTAAACAAGAGACTCAGGTCCCAGTCTATTCTATCGAAACCAGACTTCCAGAACTTAAAATGGATCCTTTCTACGGTGATCCTAAAAAGTGGCCTACCTTTTGGCAAATGTTCTCAATTAACATTGATCAGCGTCCCATGGATAATATCAGAAAGATGAGTTACCTTTTTACCTTTCTACAAGGACCAGCAAAGGATTTAGTAGCAGGTTTTGTCCTTACCAACGAGAATTACGATAGAGCGTTAGACTTGCTCAAATCACGTTTCGGAAACAGCCGGGCCATCACAGAGGCCTTAGAGGCAGAGCTTATGAACCTTACCCCACCCAACGAATTCAGCCATTCCTTAAGGGCATTCGTTGACTCGGTGGAAAGAATTTGCCGTCAGTTAGAGGCATTTGGAACGATGGATCAGTCCCCATTCGTTTCCACAGTTATCAAAACCAAGCTACCCCAATCTATAGTTGCCAAGTTAATTGAGAAGGAACGTGAATCCCAAGTCAGATGGGACAGTACCAGACTTAGACAAGAATTATGTAACCTAGTCGAGATCAGTGAGGAGGTCAGGCGATTCTCACAACTTAAAATAAGACCTCAGGGAGATTCAGTCGTCCCTCCCGCCCATCAGAGAAATGATCACCGTCACCGGACAGAACATATAGAACATGTCCGTTCATTTTGTACCCAATCACGATCTATTCAAGGCAACCAGTTGCCCCCTCAAGGCAAAAGATATTGTTCATTGTGTAACAGAGGAGTCCATTTCCCGAGTGAATGCCCTAGTTATTCAACACCTCAAGCACGTTTCCAAAGATTAAAAGAACAGAGACGTTGTTTCCGTTGTCTGGGAGAAGGACATTGTGCCCGAGACTGTCCTTCATCTAAGATTTGTGTCCAATGTCAAGGAAACCATCACGTGTTAGTATGCACGAGAAGTCTAAACAATAGTCAGTATTTTTTAGCCCCAGAGGAGGATCATTATTATTCAGAAAAACAAATCACCCAGATGGGGTTAGTCCAAAATCAGAGTCCAGTTATTAATTCAGATAAAGTGTCAACAGCACGACACCAAGTTGAGCAAATTAAAGAAATCCCACCTGTTCAGACCAACACTCAACCAGCTCAGAAGGTTGTAGTTCAGGAACGTGTTCCAGTTCCAAAAGTAGTGAAAGTTATCGAGCCGTTACCAGTTAGACCCAAGATAATGACATTATTTACTATTCATAAGGAAATAGTTAAACCAGAGGTGGGCACAGAGCCAGATATTCGCCCTCAAGCAGAGAGGCTACTGATGAGTAAGAAAGTTAAAGAGAAAGACGAGAAGCAAATACAAGGAAATAATTGTGTTAAAGAGAACACGTCAGCAGTTGACGATCAGATTACCCATCTCAAAGATAATAGAGATTTTCCGAGCTGTGAAAGTTTGAATTTGACACCAGACTTAGCCTACCACAAGTTCCAAATAGAGAAAGATAATATAATTACCGAGCCAATAGATTTGCCTTATCACAAGCTTCAGATAGAGAAAGATAATAGAATTACCGAACCCTCACATCATAATTCAGATGCTCAGGAGCAGCTGACTCATAGCATGGTTAGCACTCTAAAGGAGCGACCAGTCATGGATGCAATTGTCCAAACCAAGGGACAACCATACTTCAGTGATTGTCATGTAAAGGAACCAGTACTTTTACCAGAGTTCGTAGGACTTATACTGTGTTTCCGATTGCCCAAATTCATAGCAACCGACTTAGAATCAGCATTTTTAATGGTCGGGTTGCACCAAACCGACCGAAAATTTACCAAGTTCCAAAGGGTAAAGGACCATTTCAATCTTCCTTTAATAGCGAAAACTAAAGTTTCACATACAGTATTACCAGAAAAGTTATTTCCTAAACAAATATTAGACGAGAAAGCTCATGGAGCCAAGAAAAAGCTAGAGAATCCAAAAGAAAGGAACCAGGAAAACCTAGCCGGTTATGGAATTGCTCTCATTTTAATTTCTCTTCTTACATTTATAATAAACGTTAGCTGTGACCACAAGGACCAAATAGTAGTCTGTCGAAAAGAGCAGACCATCAAGAGGAATAAAATTCCAAATATAGCATTAAAAGCATTTAATCCCATGAATCAGATTTTAATAAACAAAATATTCTTGCCCAGTAATTTTATTTACATAACCAGTATAATTACCTTAATCATTAGTTTTAAACCCATGTTTTTAAGCACATTAGCATTTTTTATTCCTAACATTTTATTTAATTTTTTGCGAAGTGGGGAAGGGGTCAGAGACCCAAACCACAAAGTTTCACCAGACCCCACCAGAATTTTTCAAAAAATTTGTCTACACAAAGTAATTGGTGATAGACCGCCAGAGGGCGATATTTTATTACTCAAGTCAGAGAAGAATTTAGTACTTTTCCAAAGTTATGTGAAAAGATTGGGCAAGAGCCCTAAGGAAATATTTGAGTTACAAAAGAAAAAGTGCCAACAGTTTAGACGAATAGGCACTCCCTTTATTAAATCAGAAATGAAAACACCTAAGTGGCTAGGCGGTGGAATTTTGCAAGAGGACGGACCTATCATTAGTCGCCCTAACAATCCCCCTCCAGCTATTTCAGCACCATTAGCTCAAGTACCTTTTATTTTAAATTTAAAGAAATTTTTTCCATGTTTTCTACTGGCTCAGCGAAGCCTTCCACCGAGATTAGTAGCTCGGAGCATTCAACCATTCTCAGTTGTGGCTATAGAGCCGATTTTTATCAAGAAACATACTCTTTGTTTATTTCCTAACTCATCGCGGTTGTCCGCCGTGTTTCCTTACCCAACAACAAGTTTTACTTCAGAACAACGAGAAAGAGCATATTTTGAAAAGTTGGGCAAACCAGACACATGTGAGGATTTTAATCTTATGAAGGAATTGCTGGATTCTGGCAGCGATATTTTAGCATCAGCTAATGAAATTGTTCTCGACTTTAATGAAAAGCAAACATCAGAAAGTACATCAAAAAGTGAGAAAATTATAGAAATTGTTAAAAGACCAGAACAACAGCAACCACTATTTTATTCAATTTTGAATCCACTGCTTGCGCCCAAGAAATTAACTCACCAGAAAAGTAAACAGCAAGAAATGCACCAGAATTCACAACAACAAACTATTGGGTTGGAAACCGGTAAGGATAATGCGTTGGGGGGAAATAAAGAGAAAGAGAAAAAACCAGAAAAATCAGATTTTGAATGTATGCTTCAGAGAAAGCACCGAGAAGAATATAAAAGACCTACACGGCGTAGAGCCGAAGATAATCATACAGAAATTAAAAGTAAAGAAACTTCACCCCCAGGTCCAAAGCCTCCAGCAATACCAGCCGCCGTCCTATTAAGCCAAGTGTATTTTCGGGCTTCAGTGCCCTTTAGCTCCAACCAACCCATTATGGTCGAAAGCGACCTTGGCCTTATAGCAATGATAAGAGTATCTCTAAGGCACCCCTTGTTTTCGCATCCGCAGTGGATGTATGGAAGTACATCATGTTCAACCAGTTTCTCATGGAATGCGCGATGGAATCGAACTCAACAATGGCAATCAATCAGAGGAAGAAGACAATTGGAAGAGCCGATGATTAAAAAGACATTTTGTGATTATTTTGGACACTCATTTCTCTTCCCTCTTTTCCTTTTTTCTCGCCGAGGGGAATGTGCCGAACAGGCACAATTTTGCCTCAAAATTTAATTTATTTTTAATTTTATTTATCGATTCCACCCATTCCATTTCTCATCATTTTTCACTTAACTTTGTGTTTTGTACCGCCCTTTTTCTCCTCTATTTAACTATTAGGCTTTTAAGAGAAAAGCCAGTTTTTGGACTGTCACTTATTGAATTACCTACCAGCCTGTTGTTTTTTCTCCCCCTTTTTTATATTTGGATTTTAATTAAATAAACTTTTTCTTCTTTGAATATTTTTGGGTGTTTGAGTCTAGGGGTCTTGAGATACAAATTGCCATACTCGGCACAGAAAGGAAGAGGATTTAGTTCTGTTATATCTAAGGCGCGGATTTATATGCAAGTAAAAACAGCGAAATATGCGCATAAAATATGCACCAAAAATGCAAAATATGCACAAAAATATGCAGTTAAAAATGAAAAAAATGGGTGATAAAACCTACAAAATTAAAATAAAAACAACAAAATAGCCATTTAATAGCCAATTTTTGAATTATAAAGTATTTATTGCACCAATTTACCATTTATTCGTCATTTTGAATCATTTTTTGAACGAAAATGATGTAATTTTTTTAAATGTTGATAATTGACAAAAGTGAAATCTCGCCAAACCCACAAAACGTCTCGCCCCAAAATGTCCTACCACCAAAACGTCAAATCTCAAAATGTCCACAGAGTAAAAATACTCATTTCGTCGAAATGTAAATTAAAAATGGGAGTTGGCACTGATTCTTTTAAAATCTGGGACTGATTTTTTAGATTTGGCACTGATTTTTAGGCATATTTTAAGAAAAATCGCTAAAAAATGCAAAAATATGCGCAAAAAGTGTAAAATATGCTTAAAGGCCTAAAATGTCCAAAATATGCAAAAATATGCAAGATAAAAGTCACTCTAAACTCTTCGGGCCAAGCTAAAAACACGTTTTTTGAACGTATTACGTTATGCCAAGCTTGCAAAAAAATATGCAGTTGTATATAAATCCGCGCCTTAGTTATATCACATAAAAATGCAATAAAAGAACAACCAACAGATCCTCTTGAACCAATAATACATTTGTCTCGTTTGGTTTTATTTGCTATTTTTCATGCTATTCAAAAAATAAAAGAATATTTTTTTCTATAATGTTTCATTCTCTTTCTATTCTTTGTTTAACAAATTCAGGTCAAGTTTTGCCAAATAAACTATTGGCTTTTTGCACAAAAAAATTTTTTAATTCATTTGTTTTGTTTTCTAAATCTTTTGAAAAATAATCTAAAGGTTTTGATTTTAATGTAATTGATTCTATTTTTTTAAAGAATTTTCAGGATCAGAAAATAAAAGTTTTTCAACCAAGCTTAAATCGTTTAAAAAACTTCAATTTTTTATTAACTCCTCTTTGTCAAGCAAATGTTGATATGGTATTAAATCAAAACAATCTTCTTTTTTTTGATTAGTTGATATAAAAAACAAAGGGTGTCTAGTTCCATTAACTCCTTCGTTTGCTATTAATATATCTTTTATAATTTTATCTTTTTTTTCAACATAATGCACATTGTTATCAGCTAAAGTTATTTTTTTTCTTTTATTGAAAACAAAATAATGTTTTTTATTATTGTTTGTAATTCTGTTTCCAATAATTGTCCAGTTAATATTAAGTGCTGCAATAATCTTAGAGAAGGAACTTGAATAAAATCATAAAAAGAACTTATTTTTTTTCTTCTTTATGCTACGCTTACATAAAAATCGCACGCGACACGCGACAGAAAAGATAATGGAAAAAGAGGAGAGAAAAGTCGCAGGCGATTTTGTCGCTTTTTTTGCATGCTTACATAAAAAGCGACTTCCGCCGGCGACTTGTCGCGCGTGACTTTGTCGCTTTTTTGAGTGCTTACATAAACCGCGACTTCCGCCGGCGACATGTCGCGCGCGATTTTGTCGCTTTTTCATGTGCTTACATAAAATGCGATTTTCGCTGGCGACTTGTCGCCGGCGACACTTTTTTTGATTCAAACATGTTTGAATTTTTTGCGACACTTTTTTGCGACATACTATTTCTCGATCAATTCTGATCCGATTTTCAAAATTAAAAAAAAATTCTGAAAGTTCTGTTTATTCTCTATCGATCAATATGAATTTTAATTTTTTAAAGTCAAATCTTATGGGAAAAGAAGAATTACAACAACAAATAGACAAAAAAAAACAAAGAAATAACACAATTAAAAGAGGAAAATTTAAAAATAAAAACAACAAAACCACAAATTTTCAAAACAACAACAGAAACAAAAACTAATTTTTTTTTGAATATAAAACTCCTATAATTATAACAATTATTGTTTTTATCGCTATTGTTATTTTATTTTTTTTTAAAAAACAAAAACGAACTAATAATTTAAATTAAAAATAAACAAAAAACTATTATTTGGCTTGTGGTATTTTCAATACAATTTGTTTAAAAAGTTCATGTATATTATGTTCTGTTTTTGAAGAAATAAATAAAATTTTTTCAGAAGAATTCAACATTTTTTGCAATTGTTGTTCAACAACAAAAGGTTGTGCATTGGGAAGATCGATTTTATTAATAACAGGTAAAATTGTTAAATTTAATGACTTTGCCAAATTAAAATAAAAAAAAGTTTGTGCTTGAATTCCTTTCACAGAATCAACCAACAAAATTATACCATCACAAACCATTAATGACAATATAACTTCATTTTTAAAATCAATATGACCAGGAGTATCAATTAAATTAAACATTACTTTTTCACAAGTTTGTTCAAAAAAAAATAATCTTATTGAATTTAATTTAAATGTTATCGCTTTTTCTTCTTCCAATTAAAAAAGACATAATGCTGAATTTTTTTCTAATGAAACGTTTGATAAATGTTTTAAAAATAAATTAGCTAATGTCGATTTTCCGTGGTCTACATGAGCCACAATAGAAAAATTTATTATCTTCATTACTTTTTCGATTCAAAAAAATCTTTTATTTCTTTTAAAATAAAATTTTGTTTTATTTCTTTTTTTTCTTTATAATTTAAATTTTTAATTAAAAACCAACTTATTATTTTTTTTCTTTTTCTTCAATTAAAAAAAACAACTTCGGTTTAAACAAAAAAAGACTTTTTTTTCAATTGGTGTTGTTTGCCAAATCATAATTGGTTTCTACTAAAATGTTTTGTTGATTTATTTCATATTTCAATTCTAATAAAAAAAAGCCAGATTTCTCCAATTTTGCCCTCAGATTGGGGTATATTTTTTGCGTTTTTTTGCGTTAAACGCAAAACGTTAAAACGCAAAACGCAACGCATTGCCAAATTTAACGCAAATAACGCAAAACGCAATGCGCTCACCCCTGACCCCCAGCCCTTAATCCACCAATCTTAAATGTAAGAAAATACACGATGTCTCTATTAATTTCCCAAAATAACTCATTCGCCACATAGTAACTATGTTAATCCTAAATTCCCTCGTACCTCTGTTAATTCCCCAAATCCATTCATAATTGATCTTAATCCCTCTATATCATCCATTGGGACTCAAATTAACAGCGCCGGAGGCGAAAATTTTGAAAATAAAAATTTCGGTTCCGGATCCGGATATCCGAAAATTTCCAACTATCCGACAACAGTAGTGGAGGGTCTAGTTAAAATAGGGATTTAGCCATCGTTGAGGGAAGGTTTAGCTAAGAATCTTTGCCACACCAAATCTCCAAACATTAAAAATGTTCAATTTTTTAATCGGTCTTTTCACAAAAAAATTTTTTTATTCAAGTCTTTATATAACAATAATTTTCCTAGTTAACTAACAATTTATTTTGCCAATTTTATCCCTAAAAGAGTACTTTTTTGAAAGGAAATTTAATAGGTACAAGAAAGGAAATTTAAAAGCTTTTCAATTTTAAAGTGTACAAGCGATGAAAAATTTTTTAGCAAAAAAAAGCAAAAATTATTTTTTTGAAAATATTTTAATGCTTTTAATTTTAATAATTTTTTGGATAAGAAGTCTTTTATTCTTGGATAAATTGTCTTATATTCAAAATTATTAAAAAAAATCTTTTGATTGAATAAAAATCAAACCTGATTTAGTTAACTAAGCAGCTTTAATTAGCCAATTTCATTAAACTTGTTGAGCGCAGTTAAAATTTTTTTAATTAAATTATTGAAGGGATAAAGGAATTAAAGAAATTTATAATTTTTATAAAAAATTTGAAATGTTAAAACATTTTCTAGGTTGAAAAATAAAAAATAAGGATGAGAAGAAAAGGCAATAAATACATAATGCACAGAAAGATTAAAAGTTGCATAGGATCAAAATCATTTTTAAAATTTTTTTGATTAACAGTGATTTAACAGGGAAACTAATAATACCTAACCCATTTTTGCCATTTTTTTCGATTTTTTTTGCAAAAATGGGTGTTTTTTCGATTTTTATAAAGTCATAACTTGGTAGAATCCCGACCGATTTGGAAACGGTCACTTGCATTGTATTCAGAATTTGGAGGAGATAAATTTACAGACTTCAAAAAAATTTCTACCAAAAGTCGAAAAGCAGACCAGTTAGACCGGTTAAAAAATTATAATTTTAAAAATTCCGAAACATGTCAACTAAGGGAGAAATTAATGTATTTTTTACCATTAGGAACTGCCAAATCTGATATCAATGAACGGAAATAAATAAAAGTTATCATTTTCTTAACTAAATTTCCCCCACTGTATCTCAAACCCTAAAAAGTTGTTTAATAACAAATCCAATTTCTCCATTTATTTGGAATAAAACTTGTAAATTCTATTGGCAACAAAAAATAATTTTTTATAAAAATAATAAAGACACTTTAAAAATAAAAATAATGAGCGAAAGTCAATAAACAGAAAATACAAGAAAATACAAGAAAGCAATGAAAAGCATGAAAAAGTAAAAAACAAATGTGTGTATATCTCCATTGTTTTGTGTCAGTTTTCGTGCAATTGATGGCATCCTATTCTTTTTTTATTTTCTTGGCAAAAAAAAATAAAAAATAAATAATTCTTGTAAAGTAGAAACACAGTTTGAAAAGCGACTGAAAAATAAAAAATAAATTCTTAAGTTAGAATTGTTTTTAAAACTTAATTTTTTATCAAGATTACTAGAAGGTTGATTAATTTTAAAGTTGAAGTCAGCTTGAATTAATTGGATGCCTCAACAACGGAAAAATTTAGAAACTTATACCGTACAAAGGTGAGATGTCTGAAATTGAAGATTTAAAAAATTGCAGTGAAAAATTAAATAAAAATAAAATTCTAGAAACAAATTAAAATTTACACATTAATTCCTTTATTATTTTCTTCCTAAAAAAGCCCAAGAGTGACAACAAAACTTATTAATTAATGACCGATTCCAATAGTTCTACAAATTTTCCAGGTCAATCTTCATTTGCCAAGAGCACCAAATCCATTAAAAAAATCAAAAAATATTTTTAAATGATGTCATTCAGGTCTGCTATATTCATTTAAATTTAATTAAAATTTGACCTGTTATTTACTTACACTTTAAATAAAATTAAGAACTAAAATTAAATTAAGAAAATACCCATAATTATTAATTTAATAAACTTGGAATAAAGTTAATTTTCAAGTTTTAAGCTTGAACCTAATTTAAGGGTAAACAAAGTTTTAATGTTTGAATGACGTTTAGCTTAAAGTTTGAAACAAACTTTTAACTAAACTTTATTATTTAATTAAACTTCGATTAAACTTCGATATTTAATTAAACTTCGATTTTTCAAAATTTTTGAGTATGAGATTGATGTCCATAAGTTCGGAAATTTTATACAATTTTATAAATTTTTTTAAAAAATTCCGGGAGTTATTGTACACATCGGTTATAGAAATAATCAGTCGACCATTGGTCCCAAGAATTTATAAAAACATTTCAGAATACTTCGATTTTTCAAAAATTTTGAGTATGAGATTGATGTCCATAAGTTCGGAAATTTTATACATTTTATAAATTTTTTTAAAAAATTCCGGATGTTATGGTACAAATCGGTTAAAGAAATAATCAGTGGACCATTGGTCCCAAGAATTTATAAAAACATTTCAGAATACTTCGATTTTTCAAAATTTTTGAGTATGAGATTGATGTCCATAAGTTCGGAAATTTTATACATTTTATAAATTTTTTTAAAAAATTCCGGATGTTATGGTACAAATCGGTTAAAGAAATAATCAGTGGACCATTGGTCCCAAGAATTTATAAAAACATTTCAGAATACTTCGATTTTTCAAAAATTTTGAGTATGAGATTGATGTCCATAAGTTCGGAAATTTTATACATTTTATAAATTTTTTAAAAAAATTCCGGATGTTATGGTACAAATCGGTTATAGAAATAATCAGTGGACCATTGGTCCCAAGAATTTATAAAAACATTTCAGAATACTTCGATTTTTCAAAATTTTTGTGTATGAGATTGATGTCCATAAGTTCTGAAATTTTATAAAATTTTATAAATTTTTTTAAAAAATTCCGGGAGTTATGGTACAAATCGGTTATAGAAATTAAGAGTGGACCATTGGTCCCAAGAATTTATAAAAACATTTCAGAATACTTCGATTTTTCAAAATTTTTGAGTGTGAGATTGATGTCCATAAGTTCGGAAATTTTATAAAATTTTATAAATTTTTTTAAAAAATTCCGGGAGTTATGGTACAAATCGGTTATAGAAATAATCAGTGGACCATTGGTCCCAAGAATTTATAAAAACATTTCAGAATACTTCGATTTTTCAAAATTTTTGAGTGTGAGATTGATGTCCATAAGTTCTGAAATTTTATAAAATTTTATAAATTTTTTTAAAAAATTCCGGGAGTTATGGTACAAATCGGTTATAGAAATTAAGAGTGGACCATTGGTCCCAAGAATTTATAAAAACATTTCAGAATACTTCGATTTTTCAAAATTTTTGAGTGTGAGATTGATGTCCATAAGTTCGGAAATTTTATAAAATTTTATAAATTTTTTTAAAAAATTCCGGATGTTATGGTACAAATCGGTTAAAGAAATAATCAGTGGACCATTGGTCTCAAGAATTTATAAAAACATTTCAGAATACTTCGATTTTTCAAAATTTTTGAGTGTGAGATTGATGTCCATAAGTTCGGAAATTTTATAAAATTTTATAAATTTTTTTAAAAAATTCCGGGAGTTATGGTACAAATCGGTTATAGAAATAATCAGTGGACCATTGGTCCCAAGAATTTATAAAAACATTTCAGAATACTTCGATTTTTCAAAATTTTTGTGTATGAGATTGATGTCCATAAGTTCTGAAATTTTATAAAATTTTATAAATTTTTTTAAAAAATTCCGGGAGTTATGGTACAAATCGGTTATAGAAATAATCAGTGGACCATTGGTCCCAAGAATTTATAAAAACATTTCAGAATACTTCGATTTTTCAAAATTTTTGAGTGTGAGATTGATGTCCATAAGTTCGGAAATTTTATAAAATTTTATAAATTTTTTTAAAAAATTCCGGGAGTTATGGTACAAATCGGTTATAGAAATAATCAGTGGACCATTGGTCCCAAGAATTTATAAAAACATTTCAGAATACTTCGATTTTTCAAAATTTTTGTGTATGAGATTGATGTCCATAAGTTCTGAAATTTTATAAAATTTTATAAATTTTTTTAAAAAATTCCGGGAGTTATGGTACAAATCGGTTATAGAAATTAAGAGTGGACCATTGTTCCCAAGAATTTATAAAAACATTTCAGAATACTTCGATTTTTCAAAATTTTTGAGTATGAGATTTAATTCCATAAGTTCTGAAATTTTATAAAATTTTATAAATTTTTTTAAAAAATTCCGGGAGTTATGGTACAAATCGGTTATAGAAATTAAGAGTGGACCATTGTTCCCAAGAATTTATAAAAACATTTCAGAATACTTCGATTTTTCAAAATTTTTGAGTGTGAGATTGATGTCCATAAGTTCGGAAATTTTATAAAATTTTATAAATTTTTTTAAAAAATTCCGGGAGTTATGGTACAAATCGGTTATAGAAATAATCAGTGGACCATTGGTCCCAAGAATTTATAAAAACATTTCAGAATACTTCGATTTTTCAAAATTTTTGAGTGTGAGATTGATGTCCATAAGTTCGGAAATTTTATAAAATTTTATAAATTTTTTTAAAAAATTCCGGGAGTTATGGTACAAATCGGTTATAGAAATAATCAGTGGACCATTGGTCCCAAGAATTTATAAAAACATTTCAGAATACTTCGATTTTTCAAAATTTTTGAGTGTGAGATTGATGTCCATAAGTTCGGAAATTTTATAAAATTTTATAAATTTTTTAAAAAATTCCGGGAGTTATGGTACAAATCGGTTATAGAAATAATCAGTGGACCATTGGTCCCAAGAATTTATAAAAACATTTCAGAATACTTCGATTTTTCAAAATTTTTGTGTATGAGATTGATGTCCATAAGTTCTGAAATTTTATAAAATTTTATAAATTTTTTTAAAAAATTCCGGGAGTTATGGTACAAATCGGTTATAGAAATTAAGAGTGGACCATTGTTCCCAAGAATTTATAAAAACATTTCAGAATACTTCGATTTTTCAAAATTTTTGAGTATGAGATTTAATTCCATAAGTTCTGAAATTTTATAAAATTTTATAAATTTTTTAAAAAATTCCGGGAGTTATGGTACAAATCGGTTATAGAAATTAAGAGTGGACCATTGTTCCCAAGAATTTATAAAAACATTTCAGAATACTTCGATTTTTCAAAATTTTTGAGTGTGAGATTGATGTCCATAAGTTCGGAAATTTTATAAAATTTTATAAATTTTTTTAAAAAATTCCGGGAGTTATGGTACAAATCGGTTATAGAAATAATCAGTGGACCATTGGTCCCAAGAATTTATAAAAACATTTCAGAATACTTCGATTTTTCAAAATTTTTGAGTGTGAGATTGATGTCCATAAGTTCGGAAATTTTATAAAATTTTATAAATTTTTTAAAAAATTCCGGGAGTTATGGTACAAATCGGTTATAGAAATAATCAGTGGACCATTGGTCCCAAGAATTTATAAAAACATTTCAGAATACTTCGATTTTTCAAAATTTTTGAGTGTGAGATTGATGTCCATAAGTTCGGAAATTTTATAAAATTTTATAAATTTTTTTAAAAAATTCCGGGAGTTATGGTACAAATCGGTTATAGAAATAATCAGTGGACCATTGGTACCAAGAATTTATAAAAACATTTCAGAATACTTCGATTTTTCAAAATTTTTGTGTATGAGATTGATGTCCATAAGTTCTGAAATTTTATAAAATTTTATAAATTTTTTTAAAAAATTCCGGGAGTTATGGTACAAATCGGTTATAGAAATTAAGAGTGGACCATTGTTCCCAAGAATTTATAAAAACATTTCAGAATACTTCGATTTTTCAAAATTTTTGAGTATGAGATTTAATTCCATAAGTTCTGAAATTTTATAAAATTTTATAAATTTTTTTAAAAAATTCCGGGAGTTATGGTACAAATCGGTTATAGAAATTAAGAGTGGACCATTGGTCCCAAGAATTTATAAAAACATTTCAGAATACTTCGATTTTTCAAAATTTTTGAGTATGAGATTGATGTCCATAAGTTCTGAAATTTTATAAAATTTAATAAATTTTTTTAAAAAATTCCGGGAGTTATGGTACAAATCGGTTATAGAAATTAAGAGTGGACCATTGGTCCCAAGAATTTATAAAAACATTTCAGAATACTTCGATTTTTCAAAATTTTTGAGTATGAGATTGATGTCCATAAGTTCTGAAATTTTATAAAATTTAATAAATTTTTTTAAAAAATTCCGGAAGTTGTGGTACAAATCGGTTATAGAAATAATCAGTGGACCATTGGTCCCAAGAATTTATAAAAACATTTCAGAATACTTCGATTTTTCAAAATTTTTGAGTATGAGATTTATGTCCATAAGTTCTGAAATTTTATACATTTTATAAATTTTTTTAAAAAATTCCGGGAGTTATGGTACAAATCGGTTATAGAAATTAAGAGTGGACCATTGGTCCCAAGAATTTATAAAAACATTTCAGAATACTTCGATTTTTCAAAATTTTTGAGTATGAGATTGATGTCCATAAGTTCGGAAATTTTATACAATTTTATAAATTTTTTTAAAATTTCCGGAAGTTGTGGTACAAATCGGTTATAGAAATAATCAGTGGACCATTGGTCCCAAGAATTTATAAAAACATTTCAGAATACTTCGATTTTTCAAAATTTTTGAGTATGAGATTGATGTCCATAAGTTCGGAAATTTTATACATTTTATAAATTTTTTTAAAAAATTCCGGATGTTATGGTACAAATCGGTTAAAGAAATAATCAGTGGACCATTGGTCCCAAGAATTTATAAAAACATTTCAGAATACTTCGATTTTTCAAAAATTTTGAGTATGAGATTGATGTCCATAAGTTCGGAAATTTTATACATTTTATAAATTTTTTAAAAAAATTCCGGATGTTATGGTACAAATCGGTTAAAGAAATAATCAGTGGACCATTGGTCCCAAGAATTTATAAAAACATTTCAGAATACTTCGATTTTTCAAAATTTTTGAGTGTGAGATTGATGTCCATAAGTTCGGAAATTTTATAAAATTTTATAAATTTTTTTAAAAAATTCCGGGAGTTATGGTACAAATCGGTTATAGAAATAATCAGTGGACCATTGGTCCCAAGAATTTATAAAAACATTTCAGAATACTTCGATTTTTCAAAATTTTTGTGTATGAGATTGATGTCCATAAGTTCTGAAATTTTATAAAATTTTATAAATTTTTTTAAAAAATTCCGGGAGTTATGGTACAAATCGGTTATAGAAATTAAGAGTGGACCATTGTTCCCAAGAATTTATAAAAACATTTCAGAATACTTCGATTTTTCAAAATTTTTGAGTATGAGATTTAATTCCATAAGTTCTGAAATTTTATAAAATTTTATAAATTTTTTTAAAAAATTCCGCGAGTTATGGTACAAATCGGTTATAGAAATTAAGAGTGGACCATTGTTCCCAAGAATTTATAAAAACATTTCAGAATACTTCGATTTTTCAAAATTTTTTCAGTATGAGATTGATGTCCATAAGTTCTGAAATTTTATAAAATTTTATAAATTTTTTTAAAAAATTCCGGAAGTTGTGGTACAAATCGGTTATAGAAATAATCAGTGGACCATTGGTCCCAAGAATTTATAAAAACATTTCAGAATACTTCGATTTTTCAAAATTTTTGAGTATGAGATTTATGTCCATAAGTTCTGAAATTTTATACATTTTATAAATTTTTTTAAAAAATTCCGGGAGTTATGGTACAAATCGGTTATAGAAATTAAGAGTGGACCATTGGTCCCAAGAATTTATAAAAACATTTCAGAATACTTCGATTTTTCAAAATTTTTGAGTATGAGATTGATGTCCATAAGTTCGGAAATTTTATACAATTTTATAAATTTTTTTAAAATTTCCGGAAGTTGTGGTACAAATCGGTTATAGAAATAATCAGTGGACCATTGGTCCCAAGAATTTATAAAAACATTTCAGAATACTTCGATTTTTCAAAATTTTTGAGTATGAGATTGATGTCCATAAGTTCTGAAATTTTATAAAATTTTATAAATTTTTTAAAAAAATTCCGGAAGTTGTGGTACAAATCGGTTATAGAAATAATCAGTGGACCATTGGTCCCAAGAATTTATAAAAACATTTCAGAATACTTCGATTTTTCAAAATTTTTGAGTATGAGATTGATGTCCATAAGTTCGGAAATTTTATACAATTTTATAAATTTTTTTAAAATTTCCGGAAGTTGTGGTACAAATCGGTTATAGAAATAATCAGTGGACCATTGGTCCCAAGAATTTATAAAAACATTTCAGAATACTTCGATTTTTCAAAATTTTTGAGTATGAGATTGATGTCCATAAGTTCGGAAATTTTATACATTTTATAAATTTTTTTAAAAAATTCCGGATGTTATGGTACAAATCGGTTAAAGAAATAATCAGTGGACCATTGGTCCCAAGAATTTATAAAAACATTTCAGAATACTTCGATTTTTCAAAAATTTTGAGTATGAGATTGATGTCCATAAGTTCGGAAATTTTATACATTTTATAAATTTTTTTAAAAAATTCCGGATGTTATGGTACAAATCGGTTAAAGAAATAATCAGTGGACCATTGGTCCCAAGAATTTATAAAAACATTTCAGAATACTTCGATTTTTCAAAATTTTTGAGTGTGAGATTGATGTCCATAATTTCGGAAATTTTATACAATTTTATAAATTTTTTTAAAAAATTCCGGGAGTTATGGTACAAATCGGTTATAGAAATAAACAGTGGACCATTGGTCCCAAGAATTTATAAAAACATTTCAGAATATTTCGATTTTTCAAAATTTTTGAGTATGAGATTTATGTCCATAAGTTCTGAAATTTTATACATTTTATAAATTTTTTTTAAAAAATTCCGGAAGTTGTGGTACAAATCGGTTATAGAAATAATCAGTGGACCATTGGTCCCAAGAATTTATAAAAACATTTCAGAATACTTCGATTTTTCAAAATTTTTGAGTATGAGATTTATGTCCATAAGTTCTGAAATTTTATACATTTTATAAATTTTTTTAAAAAATTCCGGATGTTATGGTACAAATCGGTTAAATAAATAATCAGTGGACCATTGGTCCCAAGAATTTATAAAAACATTTCAGAATACTTCGAATTTTCAAAAATTTTGAGTATGAGATTGATGTCCATAAGTTCGGAAATTTTATATTTTTTATAAATTTTTTTAAAAAATTCCGGATGTTATGGTACAAATCGGTTAAAGAAATAATCAGTGGACCATTGGTCCCAAGAATTTATAAAAACATTTCAGAATACTTCGATTTTTCAAAATTTTTGAGTATGAGATTGATGTCCATAAGTTCGGAAATTTTATACAATTTTATAAATTTTTTTTAAAAAATTCCGGGAGTTATGGTACAAATCGGTTATAGAAATAATCAGTCGACCATTGGTCCCAAGAATTTATAAAAACATTTCAGAATATTTCGATTTTTCAAAATTTTTGAGTATGAGATTTATGTCCATAAGTTCTGAAATTTTATACATTTTATAAATTTTTTTTAAAAAATTCCGGAAGTTGTGGTACAAATCGGTTATAGAAATAATCAGTGGACGTTTGGTCCCAAGAATTTTTAAAAACATTTCAGAATACTTCGATTTTTCAAAAATTTTGAGTATGAGATTTATGTCCATAAGTTCTGAAATTTTATACATTTTATAAATTTTTTTAAAAAATTCCGGATGTTATGGTACAAATCGGTTAATGAAATAATCAGTGGACCATTGGTCCCAAGAATTTATAAAAACATTTCAGAATACTTCGATTTTTCAAAAATTTTGAGTATGAGATTGATGTCCATAAGTTCGGAAATTTTATATTTTTTATAAATTTTTTTAAAAAATTCCGGGAGTTATGGTACAAATCGGTTATAGAAATTAAGAGTGGACCATTGTTCCCAAGAATTTATAAAAACATTTCAGAATACTTCGATTTTTCAAAATTTTTGAGTATGAGATTTATGTCCATAAGTTCTGCAATTTTATACATTTCATAAATTTTTTTAAAAAATTCCGGAAGTTGTAGTACAAATCGGTTATAGAAATAATCAGTGGACCATTGGTCCCAAGAATTTATAAAAACATTTCAGAATACTTCGATTTTTCAAAATTTTTGAGTATGAGATTGATGTCCATAAGTTCGGAAATTTTATACAATTTTATAAATTTTTTTAAAATTTCCGGAAGTTGTGGTACAAATCGGTTATAGAAATAATCAGTGGACCATTGGTCCCAAGAATTTATAAAAACATTTCAGAATACTTCGATTTTTCAAAATTTTTGAGTATGAGATTGATGTCCATAAGTTCTGAAATTTTATAAAATTTTATAAATTTTTTTAAAAAATTCCGGAAGTTGTGGTACAAATCGGTTATAGAAATAATCAGTGGACCATTGGTCCCAAGAATTTATAAAAACATTTCAGAATACTTCGATTTTTCAAAATTTTTGAGTATGAGATTGATGTCCATAAGTTCGGAAATTTTATACAATTTTATAAATTTTTTTAAAATTTCCGGAAGTTGTGGTACAAATCGGTTATAGAAATAATCAGTGGACCATTGTTCCCAAGAATTTATAAAAACATTTCAGAATACTTCGATTTTTCAAAATTTTTGAGTATGAGATTGATGTCCATAAGTTCGGAAATTTTATACAATTTTATAAATTTTTTTAAAAAATTCCGGGAGTTATTGTACACATCGGTTATAGAAATAATCAGTCGACCATTGGTCCCAAGAATTTATAAAAACATTTCAGAATACTTCGATTTTTCAAAAATTTTGAGTATGAGATTGATGTCCATAAGTTCGGAAATTTTATACATTTTATAAATTTTTTTAAAAAATTCCGGATGTTATGGTACAAATCGGTTAAAGAAATAATCAGTGGACCATTGGTCCCAAGAATTTATAAAAACATTTCAGAATACTTCGATTTTTCAAAATTTTTGAGTATGAGATTGATGTCCATAAGTTCGGAAATTTTATACATTTTATAAATTTTTTTAAAAAATTCCGGGAGTTATTGTACACATCGGTTATAGAAATAATCAGTCGACCATTGGTCCCAAGAATTTATAAAAACATTTCAGAATACTTCGATTTTTCAAAAATTTTGAGTATGAGATTGATGTCCATAAGTTCGGAAATTTTATACATTTTATAAATTTTTTTAAAAAATTCCGGGAGTTATTGTACACATCGGTTATAGAAATAATCAGTCGACCATTGGTCCCAAGAATTTATAAAAACATTTCAGAATACTTCGATTTTTCAAAATTTTTGAGTATGAGATTGATGTCCATAAGTTCGGAAATTTTATACATTTTATAAATTTTTTTAAAAAATTCCGGATGTTATGGTACAAATCGGTTAAAGAAATAATCAGTGGACCATTGGTCCCAAGAATTTATAAAAACATTTCAGAATACTTCGATTTTTCAAAAATTTTGAGTATGAGATTGATGTCCATAAGTTCGGAAATTTTATACAATTTTATAAATTTTTTTAAAATTTCCGGAAGTTGTGGTACAAATCGGTTATAGAAATAATCAGTGGACCATTGGTCCCAAGAATTTATAAAAACATTTCAGAATACTTCGATTTTTCAAAATTTTTGAGTATGAGATTGATGTCCATAAGTTCTGAAATTTTATAAAATTTTATAAATTTTTTTAAAAAATTCCGGAAGTTGTGGTACAAATCGGTTATAGAAATAATCAGTGGACCATTGGTCCCAAGAATTTATAAAAACATTTCAGAATACTTCGATTTTTCAAAATTTTTGAGTATGAGATTGATGTCCATAAGTTCGGAAATTTTATACAATTTTATAAATTTTTTTAAAATTTCCGGAAGTTGTGGTACAAATCGGTTATAGAAATAATCAGTGGACCATTGGTCCCAAGAATTTATAAAAACATTTCAGAATACTTCGATTTTTCAAAATTTTTGAGTATGAGATTGATGTCCATAAGTTCGGAAATTTTATACATTTTATAAATTTTTTAAAAAATTCCGGATGTTATGGTACAAATCGGTTAAAGAAATAATCAGTGGACCATTGGTCCCAAGAATTTATAAAAACATTTCAGAATACTTCGATTTTTCAAAAATTTTGAGTATGAGATTGATGTCCATAAGTTCGGAAATTTTATACAATTTTATAAATTTTTTTAAAATTTCCGGAAGTTGTGGTACAAATCGGTTATAGAAATAATCAGTGGACCATTGGTCCCAAGAATTTATAAAAACATTTCAGAATACTTCGATTTTTCAAAATTTTTGAGTATGAGATTGATGTCCATAAGTTCTGAAATTTTATAAAATTTTATAAATTTTTTTAAAAAATTCCGGGAGTTATGGTACAAATCGGTTATAGAAATAAACAGTGGACCATTGGTCCCAAGAATTTATAAAAACATTTCAGAATATTTCGATTTTTCAAAATTTTTGAGTATGAGATTTATGTCCATAAGTTCTGAAATTTTATACATTTTATAAATTTTTTTTAAAAAATTCCGGAAGTTGTGGTACAAATCGGTTATAGAAATAATCAGTGGACCATTGGTCCCAAGAATTTATAAAAACATTTCAGAATACTTCGATTTTTCAAAATTTTTGAGTATGAGATTTATGTCCATAAGTTCTGAAATTTTATACATTTTATAAATTTTTTTAAAAAATTCCGGATGTTATGGTACAAATCGGTTAAAGAAATAATCAGTGGACCATTGGTCCCAAGAATTTATAAAAACATTTCAGAATACTTCGAATTTTCAAAAATTTTGAGTATGAGATTGATGTCCATAAGTTCGGAAATTTTATATTTTTTATAAATTTTTTTAAAAAATTCCGGATGTTATGGTACAAATCGGTTAAAGAAATAATCAGTGGACCATTGGTCCCAAGAATTTATAAAAACATTTCAGAATACTTCGATTTTTCAAAATTTTTGAGTATGAGATTGATGTCCATAAGTTCGGAAATTTTATACAATTTTATAAATTTTTTTTAAAAAATTCCGGGAGTTATGGTACAAATCGGTTATAGAAATAATCAGTCGACCATTGGTCCCAAGAATTTATAAAAACATTTCAGAATATTTCGATTTTTCAAAATTTTTGAGTATGAGATTTATGTCCATAAGTTCTGAAATTTTATACATTTTATAAATTTTTTTTAAAAAATTCCGGAAGTTGTGGTACAAATCGGTTATAGAAATAATCAGTGGACGTTTGGTCCCAAGAATTTTTAAAAACATTTCAGAATACTTCGATTTTTCAAAAATTTTGAGTATGAGATTTATGTCCATAAGTTCTGAAATTTTATACATTTTATAAATTTTTTTAAAAAATTCCGGATGTTATGGTACAAATCGGTTAATGAAATAATCAGTGGACCATTGGTCCCAAGAATTTATAAAAACATTTCAGAATACTTCGATTTTTCAAAAATTTTGAGTATGAGATTGATGTCCATAAGTTCGGAAATTTTATATTTTTTATAAATTTTTTTAAAAAATTCCGGGAGTTATGGTACAAATCGGTTATAGAAATTAAGAGTGGACCATTGTTCCCAAGAATTTATAAAAACATTTCAGAATACTTCGATTTTTCAAAATTTTTGAGTATGAGATTTATGTCCATAAGTTCTGCAATTTTATAACATTTCATAAATTTTTTTAAAAAATTCCGGAAGTTGTAGTACAAATCGGTTATAGAAATAATCAGTGGACCATTGGTCCCAAGAATTTATAAAAACATTTCAGAATACTTCGATTTTTCAAAATTTTTGAGTATGAGATTGATGTCCATAAGTTCGGAAATTTTATACAATTTTATAAATTTTTTTAAAATTTCCGGAAGTTGTGGTACAAATCGGTTATAGAAATAATCAGTGGACCATTGGTCCCAAGAATTTATAAAAACATTTCAGAATACTTCGATTTTTCAAAATTTTTGAGTATGAGATTGATGTCCATAAGTTCTGAAATTTTATAAAATTTTATAAATTTTTTTAAAAAATTCCGGAAGTTGTGGTACAAATCGGTTATAGAAATAATCAGTGGACCATTGGTCCCAAGAATTTATAAAAACATTTCAGAATACTTCGATTTTTCAAAATTTTTGAGTATGAGATTGATGTCCATAAGTTCGGAAATTTTATACAATTTTACAAATTTTTTTAAAATTTCCGGAAGTTGTGGTACAAATCGGTTATAGAAATAATCAGTGGACCATTGTTCCCAAGAATTTATAAAAACATTTCAGAATACTTCGATTTTTCAAAATTTTTGAGTATGAGATTGATGTCCATAAGTTCGGAAATTTTATACAATTTTATAAATTTTTTTAAAAAATTCCGGGAGTTATTGTACACATCGGTTATAGAAATAATCAGTCGACCATTGGTCCCAAGAATTTATAAAAACATTTCAGAATACTTCGATTTTTCAAAAATTTTGAGTATGAGATTTATGTCCATAAGTTCTGCAATTTTATACATTTCATAAATTTTTTTAAAAAATTCCGGAAGTTGTAGTACAAATCGGTTATAGAAATAATCAGTGGACCATTGGTCCCAAGAATTTATAAAAACATTTCAGAATACTTCGATTTTTCAAAATTTTTGAGTATGAGATTGATGTCCATAAGTTCGGAAATTTTATACAATTTTATAAATTTTTTTAAAATTTCCGGAAGTTGTGGTACAAATCGGTTATAGAAATAATCAGTGGACCATTGGTCCCAAGAATTTATAAAAACATTTCAGAATACTTCGATTTTTCAAAATTTTTGAGTATGAGATTGATGTCCATAAGTTCTGAAATTTTATAAAATTTTATAAATTTTTTTAAAAAATTCCGGAAGTTGTGGTACAAATCGGTTATAGAAATAATCAGTGGACCATTGGTCCCAAGAATTTATAAAAACATTTCAGAATACTTCGATTTTTCAAAATTTTTGAGTATGAGATTGATGTCCATAAGTTCGGAAATTTTATACAATTTTATAAATTTTTTTAAAATTTCCGGAAGTTGTGGTACAAATCGGTTATAGAAATAATCAGTGGACCATTGGTCCCAAGAATTTATAAAAACATTTCAGAATACTTCGATTTTTCAAAATTTTTGAGTATGAGATTGATGTCCATAAGTTCGGAAATTTTATACAATTTTATAAATTTTTTTAAAAAATTCCGGGAGTTATTGTACACATCGGTTAAAGAAATAATCAGTGGACCATTGGTCCCAAGAATTTATAAAAACATTTCAGAATACTTCGATTTTTCAAAATTTTTGAGTATGAGATTGATGTCCATAAGTTCGGAAATTTTATACATTTTATAAATTTTTTTAAAAAATTCCGGATGTTATGGTACAAATCGGTTAAAGAAATAATCAGTGGACCATTGGTCCCAAGAATTTATAAAAACATTTCAGAATACTTCGATTTTTCAAAAATTTTGAGTATGAGATTGATGTCCATAAGTTCGGAAATTTTATACATTTTATAAATTTTTTTAAAAAATTCCGGATGTTATGGTACAAATCGGTTAAAGAAATAATCAGTGGACCATTGGTCCCAAGAATTTATAAAAACATTTCAGAATACTTCGATTTTTCAAAATTTTTGAGTGTGAGATTGATGTCCATAATTTCGGAAATTTTATACATTTTATAAATTTTTTTTAAAAAATTCCGGAAGTTGTGGTACAAATCGGTTATAGAAATAATCAGTGGACCATTGGTCCCAAGATTTATAAAAACATTTCAGAATACTTCGATTTTTCAAAATTTTTGAGTATGAGATTTATGTCCATAAGTTCTGAAATTTTATACATTTTATAAATTTTTTTAAAAAATTCCGGATGTTATGGTACAAATCGGTTAAAGAAATAATCAGTGGACCATTGGTCCCAAGAATTTATAAAAACATTTCAGAATACTTCGATTTTTCAAAAATTTTGAGTATGAGATTGATGTCCATAAGTTCGGAAATTTTATATTTTTTATAAATTTTTTTAAAAAATTCCGGATGTTATGGTACAAATCGGTTAAAGAAATAATCAGTGGACCATTGGTCCCAAGAATTTATAAAAACATTTCAGAATACTTCGATTTTTCAAAATTTTTGAGTATGAGATTGATGTCCATAAGTTCGGAAATTTTATACAATTTTATAAATTTTTTTTAAAAAATTCCGGGAGTTATGGTACAAATCGGTTATAGAAATAATCAGTCGACCATTGGTCCCAAGAATTTATAAAAACATTTCAGAATATTTCGATTTTTCAAAATTTTTGAGTATGAGATTTATGTCCATAAGTTCTGAAATTTTATACATTTTATAAATTTTTTTAAAAAATTCCGGATGTTATGGTACAAATCGGTTAATGAAATAATCAGTGGACCATTGGTCCCAAGAATTTATAAAAATATTTCAGAATACTTCGATTTTTCAAAAATTTTGAGTATGAGATTGATGTCCATAAGTTCGGAAATTTTATATTTTTTATAAATTTTTTTAAAAAATTCCGGATGTTATGGTACAAATCGGTTAAAGAAATAATCAGTGGACCATTGGTCCCAAGAATAAAAACATTTCAGAATACTTCGATTTTTCAAAATTTTTGAGTATGAGATTGATGTCCATAAGTTCTGAAATTTTATACATTTTATAAATTTTTTTTAAAAAATTCCGGAAGTTGTGGTACAAATCGGTTATAGAAATAATCAGTGGACGTTTGGTCCCAAGAATTTTTAAAAACATTTCAGAATACTTCGATTTTTCAAAAATTTTGAGTATGAGATTTATGTCCATAAGTTCTGAAATTTTATACATTTTATAAATTTTTTTAAAAAATTCCGGATGTTATGGTACAAATCGGTTAAAGAAATAATCAGTGGACCACTGGTCCCAAGAATTTATAAAAACATTTCAGAATACTTCGATTTTTCAAAAATTTTGAGTATGAGATTGATGTCCATAAGTTCGGAAATTTTATATTTTTTATAAATTTTTTTAAAAAATTCCGGATGTTATGGTACAAATCGGTTAAAGAAATAATCAGTGGACCATTGGTCCCAAGAATTTATAAAAACATTTCAGAATACTTCGATTTTTCAAAATTTTTGAGTATGAGATTGATGTCCATAAGTTCGGAAATTTTATACAATTTTATAAATTTTTTTTAAAAAATTCCGGGAGTTATGGTACAAATCGGTTAAAGAAATAATCAGTGGACCATTGGTCCCAAGAATTTATAAAAACATTTCAGAATAATTCGATTTTTCAAAAATTTTGAGTATGAGATTGATGTCCATAAGTTCGGAAATTTTATACATTTTATAAATTTTTTAAAAAATTCCGGGAGTTATGGTACAAATCGGTTATAGAAATAATCAGTGGACCATTGGTCCCAAGAATTTATAAAAACATTTCAGAATACTTCGATTTTTCAAAAATTTTGAGTATGAGATTGATGTCCATAAGTTCGGAAATTTTATACATTTTATAAATTTTTTTAAAAAATTCCGGATGTTAGGTACAAATCGGTTATAGAAATAATCAGTGGACCATTGGTCCCAAGAATTTATAAAAACATTTCAGAATACTTCGATTTTTCAAAAATTTTGAGTATGAGATTGATGTCCATAAGTTCGGAAATTTTATACAATTTTATAAATTTTTTTTAAAAAATTCCGGATGTTATGGTACAAATCGGTTAAAGAAATAATCAGTGGACCATTGGTCCCAAGAATTTATAAAAACATTTCAGAATAATTCGATTTTTCAAAAATTTTGAGTATGAGATTGATGTCCATAAGTTCGGAAATTTTATACATTTTATAAATTTTTTAAAAAATTCCGGGAGTTATGGTACAAATCGGTTATAGAAATAATCAGTGGACCATTGGTCCCAAGAATTTATAAAAACATTTCAGAATACTTCGATTTTTCAAAAATTTTGAGTATGAGATTGATGTCCATAAGTTCGGAAATTTTATACATTTTATAAATTTTTTTAAAAAATTCCGGATGTTAGGTACAAATCGGTTATAGAAATAATCAGTGGACCATTGGTCCCAAGAATTTATAAAAACATTTCAGAATACTTCGATTTTTCAAAAATTTTGAGTATGAGATTGATGTCCATAAGTTCGGAAATTTTATACAATTTTATAAATTTTTTTAAAAAATTCCGGGAGTTATGGTACAAATCAATTATAGAAATAATCAGTGGACCATTGGTCCCAAGAATTTATAAAAACATTTCAGAATACTTCGATTTTTCAAAATTTTTGTGTATGAGATTGATGTCCATAAGTTCTGAAATTTTATAAAATTTTATAAATTTTTTAAAAAATTCCGGAAGTTGTGGTACAAATCGGTTATAGAAATAATCAGTGGACCATTGTTCCCAAGAATTTATAAAAACATTTCAGAATACTTCGATTTTTCAAAATTTTTGTGTATGAGATTGATGTCCATAAGTTCTGAAATTTTATAAAATTTTATAAATTTTTTTAAAAAATTCCGGAAGTTGTGGTACAAATCGGTTATAGAAATAATCAGTGGACCATTGTTCCCAAGAATTTATAAAAACATTTCAGAATACTTCGATTTTTCAAAATTTTTGAGTATGAGATTGATGTCCATAAGTTCTGAAATTTTATAAAATTTTATAAATTTTTTTAAAAAATTCCGGAAGTTGTGGTACAAATCGGTTATAGAAATAATCAGTGGACCATTGGTCCCAAGAATTTATAAAAACATTTCAGAATACTTCGATTTTTCAAAATTTTTGAGTATGAGATTGATGTCCATAAGTTCGGAAATTTTATACAATTTTATAAATTTTTTTAAAAAATTCCGGGAGTTATGGTACAAATCAATTATAGAAATAATCAGTGGACCATTGGTCCCAAGAATTTATAAAAACATTTCAGAATACTTCGATTTTTCAAAATTTTTGTGTATGAGATTGATGTCCATAAGTTCTGAAATTTTATAAAATTTTATAAATTTTTTTAAAAAATTCCGGAAGTTGTGGTACAAATCGGTTATAGAAATAATCAGTGGACCATTGTTCCCAAGAATTTATAAAAACATTTCAGAATACTTCGATTTTTCAAAATTTTTGTGTATGAGATTGATGTCCATAAGTTCTGAAATTTTATAAAATTTTATAAATTTTTTTAAAAAATTCCGGAAGTTGTGGTACAAATCGGTTATAGAAATAATCAGTGGACCATTGTTCCCAAGAATTTATAAAAACATTTCAGAATACTTCGATTTTTCAAAATTTTTGAGTATGAGATTGATGTCCATAAGTTCTGAAATTTTATAAAATTTTATAAATTTTTTTAAAAAATTCCGGAAGTTGTGGTACAAATCGGTTATAGAAATAATCAGTGGACCATTGGTCCCAAGAATTTATAAAAACATTTCAGAATACTTCGATTTTTCAAAATTTTTGAGAATGAGATTGATGTCCATAAGTTCGGAAATTTTATAAAATTTTATAAATTTTTTTAAAAAATTCCGGAAGTTGTGGTACAAATCGGTTATAGAAATAATCAGTGAACCATTGGTCCCAAGAATTTATAAAAACATTTCAGAATACTTCGATTTTTCAAAATTTTTGAGAATGAGATTGATGTCCATAAGTTCGGAAATTTTATACAATTTTATAAATTTTTTTAAAAAATTCCGGGAGTTATGGTACAAATCGGTTATAGAAATAAACAGTGGACCATTGGTCCCAAGAATAAAAACATTTCAGAATACTTCGATTTTTCAAAATTTTTGAGTATGAGATTGATGTCCATAAGTTCTGAAATTTTATACATTTTATAAATTTTTTTTAAAAAATTCCGGAAGTTGTGGTACAAATCGGTTATAGAAATAATCAGTGGACGTTTGGTCCCAAGAATTTTTAAAAACATTTCAGAATACTTCGATTTTTCAAAAATTTTGAGTATGAGATTTATGTCCATAAGTTCTGAAATTTTATACATTTTATAAATTTTTTTAAAAAATTCCGGATGTTATGGTACAAATCGGTTAAAGAAATAATCAGTGGACCACTGGTCCCAAGAATTTATAAAAACATTTCAGAATACTTCGATTTTTCAAAAATTTTGAGTATGAGATTGATGTCCATAAGTTCGGAAATTTTATATTTTTTATAAATTTTTTTAAAAAATTCCGGATGTTATGGTACAAATCGGTTAAAGAAATAATCAGTGGACCATTGGTCCCAAGAATTTATAAAAACATTTCAGAATACTTCGATTTTTCAAAATTTTTGAGTATGAGATTGATGTCCATAAGTTCGGAAATTTTATACAATTTTATAAATTTTTTTTAAAAAATTCCGGGAGTTATAGTACAAATCGGTTAAAGAAATAATCAGTGGACCATTGGTCCCAAGAATTTATAAAAACATTTCAGAATAATTCGATTTTTCAAAAATTTTGAGTATGAGATTGATGTCCATAAGTTCGGAAATTTTATACATTTTATAAATTTTTTAAAAAATTCCGGGAGTTATGGTACAAATCGGTTATAGAAATAATCAGTGGACGATTGGTCCCAAGAATTTATAAAAACATTTCAGAATACTTCGATTTTTCAAAAATTTTGAGTATGAGATTGATGTCCATAAGTTCGGAAATTTTATACAATTTTATAAATTTTTTTTAAAAAATTCCGGATGTTATGGTACAAATCGGTTAAAGAAATAATCAGTGGACCATTGGTCCCAAGAATTTATAAAAACATTTCAGAATACTTCGATTTTTCAAAAATTTTGAGTATGAGATTGATGTCCATAAGTTCGGAAATTTTATACATTTTATAAATTTTTTTAAAAAATTCCGGATGTTAGGTACAAATCGGTTATAGAAATAATCAGTGGACCATTGGTCCCAAGAATTTATAAAAACATTTCAGAATACTTCGATTTTTCAAAAATTTTGAGTATGAGATTGATGTCCATAAGTTCGGAAATTTTATACAATTTTATAAATTTTTTTAAAAAATTCCGGGAGTTATGGTACAAATCAATTATAGAAATAATCAGTGGACCATTGGTCCCAAGAATTTATAAAAACATTTCAGAATACTTCGATTTTTCAAAATTTTTGTGTATGAGATTGATGTCCATAAGTTCTGAAATTTTATAAAATTTTATAAATTTTTTTAAAAAATTCCGGAAGTTGTGGTACAAATCGGTTATAGAAATAATCAGTGGACCATTGTTCCCAAGAATTTATAAAAACATTTCAGAATACTTCGATTTTTCAAAATTTTTGAGTATGAGATTGATGTCCATAAGTTCTGAAATTTTATAAAATTTTATAAATTTTTTTAAAAAATTCCGGAAGTTGTGGTACAAATCGGTTATAGAAATAATCAGTGGACCATTGGTCCCAAGAATTTATAAAAACATTTCAGAATACTTCGATTTTTCAAAATTTTTGAGTATGAGATTGATGTCCATAAGTTCGGAAATTTTATACAATTTTATAAATTTTTTTAAAAAATTCCGGGAGTTATGGTACAAATCGGTTATAGAAATAAACAGTGGACCATTGGTCCCAAGAATTTATAAAAACATTTCAGAATACTTCGATTTTTCAAAATTTTTGAGTATGAGATTGATGTCCATAAGTTCGGAAATTTTATAAAATTTTATAAATTTTTTTAAAAAATTCCGGAAGTTGTGGTACAAATCGGTTATAGAAATAATCAGTGGACCATTGTTCCCAAGAATTTATAAAAACATTTCAGAATACTTCGATTTTTCAAAATTTTTGAGTATGAGATTGATGTCCATAAGTTCTGAAATTTTATAAAATTTTATAAATTTTTTTAAAAAATTCCGGAAGTTGTGGTACAAATCGGTTATAGAAATAATCAGTGAACCATTGGTCCCAAGAATTTATAAAAACATTTCAGAATACTTCGATTTTTCAAAATTTTTGAGAATGAGATTGATGTCCATTGATGTCCATAAGTTCCATAAGTTCCATAAGTTATAGAAATAATCAGTGGACCATTGGTCCCAAGAATTTATAAAAACATTTCAGAATACTTCGATTTTTCAAAATTTTTGAGTATGAGATTGATGTCCATAAGTTCGGAAATTTTATACAATTTTATAAATTTTTTTAAAAAATTCCGGGAGTTATGGTACAAATCGGTTATAGAAATAAACAGTGGACCATTGGTCCCAAGAATTTATAAAAACATTTCAGAATACTTCGATTTTTCAAAATTTTTGAGTATGAGATTGATGTCCATAAGTTCGGAAATTTTATAAAATTTTATAAATTTTTTTAAAAAATTCCGGAAGTTGTGGTACAAATCGGTTATAGAAATAATCAGTGGACCATTGTTCCCAAGAATTTATAAAAACATTTCAGAATACTTCGATTTTTCAAAATTTTTGAGTATGAGATTGATGTCCATAAGTTCTGAAATTTTATAAAATTTTATAAATTTTTTTAAAAAATTCCGGAAGTTGTGGTACAAATCGGTTATAGAAATAATCAGTGAACCATTGGTCCCAAGAATTTATAAAAACATTTCAGAATACTTCGATTTTTCAAAATTTTTGAGAATGAGATTGATGTCCATAAGTTCGGAAATTTTATACAATTTTATAAATTTTTTTAAAAAATTCCGGGAGTTATGGTACAAATCGGTTATAGAAATAAACAGTGGACCATTGGTCCCAAGAATTTATAAAAACATTTCAGAATAATTCGATTTTTCAAAAATTTTGAGTATGAGATTGATGTCCATAAGTTCGGAAATTTTATACAATTTTATAAATTTTTTTAAAAAATTCCGGGAGTTATGGTACAAATCGGTTATAGAAATAATCAGTGGACCATTGGTCCCAAGAATTTATAAAAACATTTCAGAATACTTCGATTTTTCAAAAATTTTGAGTATGAGATTGATGTCCATAAGTTCTGAAATTTTATAAAATTTTATAAATTTTTTTAAAAAATTCCGGGAGTTATGGTACAAATCGGTTATAGAAATAATCAGTGGACCATTGGTCCCAAGAATTTATAAAAACATTTCAGAATACTTCGATTTTTCAAAATTTTTGAGTATGAGATTGATGTCCATAAGTTCTGATATTTTATAAAATTTTATATATTTTTTTAAAAAATTCCGGAAGTTTGTGTACAAATCGGTTATAGAAAATATCAGTGGACCATTGGTCCCAAGAATTTATAAAAACATTTCAGAATACTTCGATTTTTCAAAATTTTTGAGTATGAGATTAATGTCCATAAGTTCGGAAATTTTATACAATTTTATCAATTTTTATAAAAAATTCCGGGAGTTATGGTACAAATCGGTTATAGAAATTAAGAGTGGACCATTGGTACCAAGAATTTATAAAAACATTTCAGAATAATTCGATTTTTCAAAAATTTTGAGTATGAGATTGATGTCCATAAGTTCGGAAATTTTATACAATTTTATAAATTTATTTAAAAAATTCCGGGAGTTATGGTACAAATCGGTTATAGAAATAATCAGTGGACCATTGGTCCCAAGAATTTATAAAAACATTTCAGAATACTTCGATTTTTCAAAAATTTTGAGTATGAGATTGATGTCCATAAGTTCTGAAATTTTATACATTTTATAAATTTTTTTAAAAAATTCCGGAAGTTGTGGTATCAATCGGTTATAGAAAATATCAGTGGACCATTGGTCCCAAGAATTTATAAAAACATTTCAGAATACTTCGATTTTTCAAAATTTTTGAGTATGAGATTAATGTCCATAAGTTCGGAAATTTTATACAATTTTATAAATTTTTTTAAAAAATTCCGGGAGTTATGGTACAAATCGGTTATAGAAATAAACAGTGGACCATTGGTCCCAAGAATTTATAAAAACATTTCAGAATACTTCGATTTTTCAAAAATTTTGAGTATGAGATTGATGTCCATAAGTTCGGAAATTTTATACATTTTATAAATTTTTTAAAAAAATTCCGGATGTTAGGTACAAATCGGTTATAGAAATAATCAGTGGACCATTGGTCCCAAGAATTTATAAAAACATTTCAGAATACTTCGATTTTTCAAAAATTTTGAGTATGAGATTGATGTCCATAAGTTCGGAAATTTTATACATTTTATAAATTTTTTAAAAAAATTCCGGATGTTAGGTACAAATCGGTTATAGAAATAATCAGTGGACCATTGGTCCCAAGAATTTATAAAAACATTTCAGAATACTTCGATTTTTCAAAAATTTTGAGTATGAGATTGATGTCCATAAGTTCGGAAATTTTATAAAATTTTATAAATTTTTTTAAAAAATTCCGGGAGTTATGGTACAAATCGGTTATAGAAATAATCAGTGGACCATTGGTCCCAAGAATTTATAAAAACATTTCAGAATACTTCGATTTTTCAAAAATTTTGAGTATGAGATTGATGTCCATAAGTTCGGAAATTTTATACATTTTATAAATTTTTTAAAAAAATTCCGGATGTTAGGTACAAATCGGTTATAGAAATAATCAGTGGACCATTGGTCCCAAGAATTTATAAAAACATTTCAGAATACTTCGATTTTTCAAAAATTTTGAGTATGAGATTGATGTCCATAAGTTCGGAAATTTTATAAAATTTTATAAATTTTTTTAAAAAATTCCGGGAGTTATGGTACAAATCGGTTATAGAAATAATCAGTGGACCATTGGTCCCAAGAATTTATAAAAACATTTCAGAATACTTCGATTTTTCAAAATTTTTGTGTATGAGATTGATGTCCATAAGTTCTGAAATTTTATAAAATTTTATAAATTTTTTTAAAAAATTCCGGGAGTTATGGTACAAATCGGTTATAGAAATAATCAGTGGACCATTGGTCCCAAGAATTTATAAAAACATTTCAGAATACTTCGATTTTTCAAAATTTTTGTGTATGAGATTGATGTCCATAAGTTCTGAAATTTTATAAAATTTTATAAATTTTTTTAAAAAATTCCGGGAGTTATGGTACAAATCGGTTATAGAAATAATCAGTGGACCATTGGTCCCAAGAATTTATAAAAACATTTCAGAATACTTCGATTTTTCAAAATTTTTGTGTATGAGATTGATGTCCATAAGTTCTGAAATTTTATAAAATTTTATATATTTTTTTAAAAAATTCCGGAAGTTGTGGTACAAATCGGTTATAGAAAATATCAGTGGACCATTGGTCCCAAGAATTTATAAAAACATTTCAGAATACTTCGATTTTTCAAAATTTTTGAGTATGAGATTAATGTCCATAAGTTCGGAAATTTTATACAATTTTATCAATTTTTATAAAAAATTCCGGGAGTTATGGTACAAATCGGTTTAGAAATTAAGAGTGGACCATTGGTACCAAGAATTTATAAAAACATTTCAGAATAATTCGATTTTTCAAAAATTTTGAGTATGAGATTGATGTCCATAAGTTCGGAAATTTTATACAATTTTATAAATTTATTTAAAAAATTCCGGGAGTTATGGTACAAATCGGTTATAGAAATAATCAGTGGACCATTGGTCCCAAGAATTTATAAAAACATTTCAGAATACTTCGATTTTTCAAAAATTTTGAGTATGAGATTGATGTCCATAAGTTCTGAAATTTTATACATTTTATAAATTTTTTAAAAAATTCCGGAAGTTGTGGTATCAATCGGTTATAGAAAATATCAGTGGACCATTGGTCCCAAGAATTTATAAAAACATTTCAGAATACTTCGATTTTTCAAAATTTTTGAGTATGAGATTAATGTCCATAAGTTCGGAAATTTTATACAATTTTATAAATTTTTTTAAAAAATTCCGGGAGTTATGGTACAAATCGGTTATAGAAATAAACAGTGGACCATTGGTCCCAAGAATTTATAAAAACATTTCAGAATAATTCGATTTTTCAAAAATTTTGAGTATGAGATTGATGTCCATAAGTTCGGAAATTTTATACAATTTTATAAATTTTTTTAAAAAATTCCGGGAGTTATGGTACAAATCGGTTATAGAAATAATCAGTGGACCATTGGTCCCAAGAATTTATAAAAACATTTCAGAATACTTCGATTTTTCAAAATTTTTGAGTATGAGATTGATGTACATAAGATCTGAAATTTTATAAAATTTTATAAATTTTTTTAAAAAATTCCGGGAGTTGTGGTACAAATCGGTTATAGAAATAAACAGTGGACCATTGGTCCCAAGAATTTATAAAAACATTTCAGAATAATTCGATTTTTCAAAAATTTTGTGTATGAGATTGATGTCCATAAGTTCTGAAATTTTATAAAATTTTATAAATTTTTTTAAAAAATTCCGGGAGTTATGGTACAAATCGGTTATAGAAATTAAGAGTGGACCATTGTTCCCAAGAATTTATAAAAACATTTCAGAATACTTCGATTTTTCAAAATTTTTGTGTATGAGATTGATGTCCATAAGTTCTGAAATTTTATAAAATTTTATAAATTTTTTTAAAAAATTCCGGAAGTTGTGGTACAAATCGGTTATAGAAATAAACAGTGGACCATTGGTCCCAAGAATTTATAAAAACATTTCAGAATAATTCGATTTTTCAAAAATTTTGAGTATGAGATTGATGTCCATAAGTTCGGAAATTTTATACAATTTTATAAATTTTTTTAAAAAATTCCGGATGTTAGGTACAAATCGGTTATAGAAATAAACAGTGGACCATTGGTCCCAAGAATTTATAAAAACATTTCGGAATACTTCGATTTTTCAAAATTTTTGTGTATGAGATTGATGTCCATAAGTTCTGAAATTTTATAAAATTTTATATTTTTTTAAAAAATTCCGGAAGTTGTGGTACAAATCGGTTATAGAAATAAACAGTGGACCATTGGTCCCAAGAATTTATAAAAACATTTCAGAATACTTCGATTTTTCAAAATTTTTGTGTATGAGATTGATGTCCATAAGTTCTGAAATTTTATAAAATTTTATATATTTTTTTAAAAAATTCCGGAAGTTGTGGTACAAATCGGTTATAGAAAATATCAGTGGACCATTGGTCCCAAGAATTTATAAAAACATTTCAGAATACTTCGATTTTTCAAAATTTTTGAGTATGAGATTAATGTCCATAAGTTCGGAAATTTTATACAATTTTATAAATTTTTTTAAAAAATTCCGGGAGTTATGGTACAAATCGGTTATAGAAATAAACAGTGGACCATTGGTCCCAAGAATTTATAAAAACATTTCAGAATAATTCGATTTTTCAAAAATTTTGAGTATGAGATTGATGTCCATAAGTTCGGAAATTTTATACATTTTATAAATTTTTTTAAAAAATTCCGGATGTTAGGTACAAATCGGTTATAGAAATAAACAGTGGACCATTGGTCCCAAGAATTTATAAAAACATTTCGGAATACTTCGATTTTTCAAAATTTTTGTGTATGAGATTGATGTCCATAAGTTCTGAAATTTTATAAAATTTTATATATTTTTTTAAAAAATTCCGGAAGTTGTGGTACAAATCGGTTATAGAAATAAACAGTGGACCATTGGTCCCAAGAATTTATAAAAACATTTCAGAATACTTCGATTTTTCAAAATTTTTGTGTATGAGATTGATGTCCATAAGTTCTGAAATTTTATAAAATTTTATATATTTTTTTAAAAAATTCCGGAAGTTGTGGTACAAATCGGTTATAGAAAATATCAGTGGACCATTGGTCCCAAGAATTTATAAAAACATTTCAGAATACTTCGATTTTTCAAAATTTTTGAGTATGAGATTAATGTCCATAAGTTCGGAAATTTTATACAATTTTATAAATTTTTTTAAAAAATTCCGGGAGTTATGGTACAAATCGGTTATAGAAATAAACAGTGGACCATTGGTCCCAAGAATTTATAAAAACATTTCAGAATAATTCGATTTTTCAAAAATTTTGAGTATGAGATTGATGTCCATAAGTTCGGAAATTTTATACATTTTATAAATTTTTTTAAAAAATTCCGGATGTTAGGTACAAATCGGTTATAGAAATAATCAGTGGACCATTGGTCCCAAGAATTTATAAAAACATTTCAGAATACTTCGATTTTTCAAAAATTTTGAGTATGAGATTGATGTCCATAAGTTCTGAAATTTTATAAAATTTTATAAATTTTTCTAAAAAATTCCGGGAGTTATGGTACAAATCGGTTATAGAAATAATCAGTGGACCATTGGTCCCAAGAATTTATAAAAACATTTCAGAATACTTCGATTTTTCAAAATTTTTGAGTATGAGATTGATGTCCATAAGTTCGGAAATTTTATACAATTTTATAAATTTTTTTAAAAAATTCCGGGAGTTATGGTACAAATCGGTTATAGAAATAAACAGTGGACCATTGGTCCCAAGAATTTATAAAAACATTTCAGAATACTTCGATTTTTCAAAATTTTTGAGTATGAGATTAATGTCCATAAGTTCGGAAATTTTATACAATTTTATAAATTTTTTTAAAAAATTCCGGGAGTTATGGTACAAATCGGTTATAGAAATAAACAGTGGACCATTGGTCCCAAGAATTTATAAAAACATTTCAGAATACTTCGATTTTTCAAAATTTTTGAGTATGAGATTAATGTCCATAAGTTCGGAAATTTTATACAATTTTATAAATTTTTTTAAAAAATTCCGGGAGTTATGGTACAAATCGGTTATAGAAATAAACAGTGGACCATTGGTCCCAAGAATTTATAAAAACATTTCAGAATAATTCGATTTTTCAAAAATTTTGAGTATGAGATTGATGTCCATAAGTTCGGAAATTTTATACATTTTATAAATTTTTTTAAAAAATTCCGGATGTTAGGTACAAATCGGTTATAGAAATAATCAGTGGACCATTGGTCCCAAGAATTTATAAAAACATTTCAGAATACTTCGATTTTTCAAAAATTTTGAGTATGAGATTGATGTCCATAAGTTCGGAAATTTTATAAAATTTTATAAATTTTTTTAAAAAATTCCGGGAGTTATGGTACAAATCGGTTATAGAAATAATCAGTGGACCATTGGTCCCAAGAATTTATAAAAACATTTCAGAATACTTCGATTTTTCAAAATTTTTGTGTATGAGATTGATGTCCATAAGTTCTGAAATTTTATAAAATTTTATAAATTTTTTTAAAAAATTCCGGGAGTTATGGTACAAATCGGTTATAGAAATAATCAGTGGACCATTGTCCCAAGAATTTATAAAAACATTTCAGAATACTTCGATTTTTCAAAATTTTTGTGTATGAGATTGATGTCCATAGGTTCTGAAATTTTATAAAATTTTATATATTTTTTTAAAAAATTCCGGAAGTTGTGGTACAAATCGGTTATAGAAAATATCAGTGGACCATTGGTCCCAAGAATTTATAAAAACATTTCAGAATACTTCGATTTTTCAAAATTTTTGAGTATGAGATTAATGTCCATAAGTTCGGAAATTTTATACAATTTTATCAATTTTTATAAAAAATTCCGGAAGTTGTGGTACAAATCGGTTATAGAAATTAAGAGTGGACCATTGTTCCCAAGAATTTATAAATCATTTCAGAATACTTCGATTTTTCAAAATTTTTGAGTATGAGATTTTTGTCCATATGTTCTGAAATTTTATACATTTTATAAATTTTTTTAAAAAATTCCGGAAGTTGTGGTACAAATCGGTTATAGAAATAATCAGTGGACCATTGGTCCCAAGAATTTATAAAAACATTTCAGAATACTTCGATTTTTCAAAATTTTTTCAGTATGAGATTGATGTCCATAAGTTCGGAAATTTTATACAATTTTATAAATTTTTTTAAAAAATTCCGCGAGTTATGGTACAAATCGGTTATAGAAATTAAGAGTGGACCATTGTTCCCAAGAATTTATAAAAACATTTCAGAATACTTCGATTTTTCAAAATTTTTGAGTATGAGATTTATGTCCATAAGTTCTGAAATTTTATACATTTTATAAATTTTTTTAAAAAATTCCGGAAGTTGTGGTACAAATCGGTTATAGAAATAATCAGTGGACCATTGGTCCCAAGAATTTATAAAAACATTTCAGAATACTTCGATTTTTCAAAATTTTTGAGTATGAGATTTATGTCCATAAGTTCTGAAATTTTATACATTTTATAAATTTTTTTAAAAAATTCCGGAAGTTGTGGTACAAATCGGTTATAGAAATAATCAGTGGACCATTGGTCCCAAGAATTTATAAAAACATTTCAGAATACTTCGATTTTTCAAAATTTTTGAGTATGAGATTGATGTCCATAAGTTCTGAAATTTTATAAATTTTATAAATTTTTTTAAAAAATTCCGGGAGTTATGGTACAAATCGGTTATAGAAATTAAGAGTGGACCATTGTTCCCAAGAATTTATAAAAACATTTCAGAATACTTCGATTTTTCAAAATTTTTGAGTATGAGATTCATTTCCATAATTTCTGAATTTTATAAAATTTTATAAATTTTTTTAAAAAATTCCGGAAGTTGTGGTACAAATCGGTTATAGAAATAATCAGTGGACCATTGGTCCCAAGAGTTTATAAAAACATTTCAGAATACTTCGATTTTTCAAAATTTTTGAGTATGAGATTTATGTCCATAAGTTCTGAAATTTTATACATTTTATAAATTTTTTTAAAAAATTCCGGAAGTTGTGGTACAAATCGTTTATAGAAATAATCAGTGGACCATTGGTCCCAAGAATTTATAAAAACATTTCAGAATACTTCGATTTTTCAAAATTTTTGAGTATGAGATTGATGTCCATAAGTTCTGAAATTTTATACATTTTATAAATTTTTTTAAAAAATTCCGGAAGTTGTGGTACAAATCGTTTATAGAAATAATCAGTGGACCATTGGTCCCAAGAATTTATAAAAACATTTCAGAATACTTCGATTTTTCAAAATTTTTGAGTATGAGATTGATGTCCATAAGTTCTGAAATTTTATAAAATTTTATAAATTTTTTTAAAAAATTCCGGGAGTTATGGTACAAATCGGTTATAGAAATTAAGAGTGGACCATTGTTCCCAAGAATTTATAAAAACATTTCAGAATACTTCGATTTTTCAAAATTTTTGAGTATGAGATTGATGTCCTTAATTTCTGAAATTTTATAAAATTTTATAAATTTTTTTAAAAAATTCCTGAAGTTGTGGTACAAATCGGTTATAGAAATAATCAGTGGACCATTGGTCCCAAGAGTTTATAAAAACATTTCAGAATACTTCGATTTTTCAAAATTTTTGAGTATGAGATTTATGTCCATAAGTTCTGAAATTTTATACATTTTATAAATTTTTTTAAAAAATTCCGGAAGTTGTGGTACAAATCGGTTATAGAAATAATCAGTGGACCATTGGTCCCAAGAATTTATAAAAACATTTCAGAATACTTCGATTTTTCAAAATTTTTGAGTATGAGATTTATGTCCATAAGTTCTGAAATTTTAAACATTTTATAAATTTTTTTAAAAAATTCCGGAAGTTGTGGTACAAATCGGTTATAGAAATAATCAGTGGACCATTGGTCCCAAGAATTTATAAAATCATTTCAGAATACTTCGATTTTTCAAAATTTTTGAGTATGAGAAGTTCTGAAATTTTATACATTTTATAAATTTTTTTAAAAAATTCCGGAAGTTGTGGTACAAATCGGTTATAGAAATAATCAGTGGACCATTGGTCCCAAGAATTTATAAAAACATTTCAGAATACTTCGATTTTTCAAAATTTTTTCAGTATGAGATTGATGTCCATAAGTTCGGAAATTTTATACAATTTTATAAATTTTTTTAAAAAATTCCGCGAGTTATGGTACAAATCGGTTATAGAAATTAAGAGTGGACCATTGTTCCCAAGAATTTATAAAAACATTTCAGAATATTTCGATTTTTCAAAATTTTTGAGTATGAGATTTATGTCCATAAGTTCTGAAATTTTATACATTTTATAAATTTTTTTAAAAAATTCCGGAAGTTGTGGTACAAATCGGTTATAGAAATACTTCGATTTTTCAAAATTTTTGAGTATGAGATTGATGTCCATAAGTTCTGAAATTTTATAAAATTTTATAAATTTTTTTAAAAAATTCCGGAAGTTATGGTACAAATCGGTTATAGAAATAATCAGTGGACCATTGGTCCCAAGAATTTATAAAAACATTTCAGAATACTTCGATTTTTCAAAATTTTTGAGTATGAGATTGATGTCCATAAGTTCTGAAATTTTATAAAATTTTATAAATTTTTTTAAAAAATTCCGGAAGTTATGGTACATATCGGTTATAGAAATAATCAGTGGACCATTGGTCCCAAGAATTTATAAAAACATTTCAGAATACTTCGATTTTTCAAAATTTTTGAGTATGAGATTGATGTCCATAAGTTCTGAAATTTTATAAAATTTTATAAATTTTTTTAAAAAATTCCGGAAGTTATGGTACAAATCGGTTATAGAAATAATCAGTGGACCATTGGTCCCAAGAATTTATAAAAACATTTCAGAATACTTCGATTTTTCAAAATTTTTGAGTATGAGATTGATGTCCATAAGTTCTGAAATTTTATAAAATTTTATAAATTTTTTTAAAAAATTCCGGAAGTTATGGTACATATCGGTTATAGAAATAATCAGTGGACCATTGGTCCCAAGAATTTATAAAAACATTTCAGAATACTTCGATTTTTCAAAATTTTTGAGTATGAGATTGATGTCCATAAGTTCTGAAATTTTATAAAATTTTATAAATTTTTTTAAAAAATTCCGGAAGTTATGGTACATATCGGTTATAGAAATAATCAGTGGACCATTGGTCCCAAGAATTTATAAAAACATTTCAGAATACTTCGATTTTTCAAAATTTTTGAGTATGAGATTGATGTCCATAAGTTCTGAGATTTTATAAAATTTTATAAATTTTTTTAAAAAATTCCGGAAGTTATGGTACAAATCGGTTATAGAAATAATCAGTGGACCATTGGTCCCAAGAATTTATAAAAACATTTCAGAATACTTCGATTTTTCAAAATTTTTGAGTATGAGATTGATGTCCATAAGTTCTGAAATTTTATAAAATTTTATAAATTTTTTTAAAAAATTCCGGAAGTTATGGTACATATCGGTTATAGAAATAATCAGTGGACCATTGGTCCCAAGAATTTATAAAAACATTTCAGAATACTTCGATTTTTCAAAATTTTTGAGTATGAGATTGATGTCCATAAGTTCTGAAATTTTATAAAATTTTATAAATTTTTTAAAAAATTCCGGAAGTTATGGTACAAATCGGTTATAGAAATAATCAGTGGACCATTGGTCCCAAGAATTTATAAAAACATTTCAGAATACTTCGATTTTTCAAAATTTTTGAGTATGAGATTGATGTCCATAAGTTCTGAAATTTTATAAAATTTTATAAATTTTTTAAAAAATTCCGGAAGTTATGGTACAAATCGGTTATAGAAATAATCAGTGGACCATTGGTCCCAAGAATTTATAAAAACATTTCAGAATACTTCGATTTTTCAAAATTTTTGAGTATGAGATTGATGTCCATAAGTTCTGAAATTTTATAAAATTTTATAAATTTTTTTAAAAAATTCCGGAAGTTATGGTACATATCGGTTATAGAAATAATCAGTGGACCATTGGTCCCAAGAATTTATAAAAACATTTCAGAATACTTCGATTTTTCAAAATTTTTGAGTATGAGATTGATGTCCATAAGTTCTGAGATTTTATAAAATTTTATAAATTTTTTTAAAAAATTCCGGAAGTTATGGTACAAATCGGTTATAGAAATAATCAGTGGACCATTGGTCCCAAGAATTTATAAAAACATTTCAGAATACTTCGATTTTTCAAAATTTTTGAGTATGAGATTGATGTCCATAAGTTCTGAAATTTTATAAAATTTTATAAATTTTTTTAAAAAATTCCGGAAGTTATGGTACATATCGGTTATAGAAATAATCAGTGGACCATTGGTCCCAAGAATTTATAAAAACATTTCAGAATACTTCGATTTTTCAAAATTTTTGAGTATGAGATTGATGTCCATAAGTTCTGAGATTTTATAAAATTTTATAAATTTTTTTAAAAAATTCCGGAAGTTATGGTACAAATCGGTTATAGAAATAATCAGTGGACCATTGGTCCCAAGAATTTATAAAAACATTTCAGAATACTTCGATTTTTCAAAATTTTTGAGTATGAGATTGATGTCCATAAGTTCTGACATTTTATAAAATTTTATAAATTTTTTTAAAAATTCCGGAAGTTATGGTACATATCGGTTATAGAAATAATCAGTGGACCATTGGTCCCAAGAATTTATAAAAACATTTCAGAATACTTCGATTTTTCAAAATTTTTGAGTATGAGATTGATGTCCATAAGTTCTGAAATTTTATAAAATTTTATAAATTTTTTTAAAAAATTCCGGAAGTTATGGTACAAATCGGTTATAGAAATAATCAGTGGACCATTGGTCCCAAGAATTTATAAAAACATTTCAGAATACTTCGATTTTTCAAAATTTTTGAGTATGAGATTGATGTCCATAAGTTCTGAAATTTTATAAAATTTTATAAATTTTTTTAAAAAATTCCGGAAGTTATGGTACAAATCGGTTATAGAAATAATCAGTGGACCATTGGTCCCAAGAATTTATAAAAACATTTCAGAATACTTCGATTTTTCAAAATTTTTGAGTATGAGATTGATGTCCATAAGTTCTGAAATTTTATAAAATTTTATAAATTTTTTAAAAAATTCCGGAAGTTATGGTACATATCGGTTATAGAAATAATCAGTGGACCATTGGTCCCAAGAATTTATAAAAACATTTCAGAATACTTCGATTTTTCAAAATTTTTGAGTATGAGATTGATGTCCATAAGTTCTGAGATTTTATAAAATTTTATAAATTTTTTTAAAAAATTCCGGAAGTTATGGTACAAATCGGTTATAGAAATAATCAGTGGACCATTGGTCCCAAGAATTTATAAAAACATTTCAGAATACTTCGATTTTTCAAAATTTTTGAGTATGAGATTGATGTCCATAAGTTCTGAAATTTTATAAAATTTTATAAATTTTTTTAAAAAATTCCGGAAGTTATGGTACATATCGGTTATAGAAATAATCAGTGGACCATTGGTCCCAAGAATTTATAAAAACATTTCAGAATACTTCGATTTTTCAAAATTTTTGAGTATGAGATTGATGTCCATAAGTTCTGAGATTTTATAAAATTTTATAAATTTTTTTAAAAAATTCCGGAAGTTATGGTACAAATCGGTTATAGAAATAATCAGTGGACCATTGGTCCCAAGAATTTATAAAAACATTTCAGAATACTTCGATTTTTCAAAATTTTTGAGTATGAGATTGATGTCCATAAGTTCTGAAATTTTATAAAATTTTATAAATTTTTTTAAAAAATTCCGGAAGTTATGGTACATATCGGTTATAGAAATAATCAGTGGACCATTGGTCCCAAGAATTTATAAAAACATTTCAGAATACTTCGATTTTTCAAAATTTTTGAGTATGAGATTGATGTCCATAAGTTCTGAAATTTTATAAAATTTTATAAATTTTTTAAAAAATTCCGGAAGTTATGGTACAAATCGGTTATAGAAATAATCAGTGGACCATTGGTCCCAAGAATTTATAAAAACATTTCAGAATACTTCGATTTTTCAAAATTTTTGAGTATGAGATTGATGTCCATAAGTTCTGAAATTTTATAAAATTTTATAAATTTTTTTAAAAAATTCCGGAAGTTATGGTACATATCGGTTATAGAAATAATCAGTGGACCATTGGTCCCAAGAATTTATAAAAACATTTCAGAATACTTCGATTTTTCAAAATTTTTGAGTATGAGATTGATGTCCATAAGTTCTGAAATTTTATAAAATTTTATAAATTTTTTTAAAAAATTCCGGAAGTTATGGTACAAATCGGTTATAGAAATAATCAGTGGACCATTGGTCCCAAGAATTTATAAAAACATTTCAGAATACTTCGATTTTTCAAAATTTTTGAGTATGAGATTGATGTCCATAAGTTCTGAAATTTTATAAAATTTTATAAATTTTTTTAAAAAATTCCGGAAGTTATGGTACATATCGGTTATAGAAATAATCAGTGGACCATTGGTCCCAAGAATTTATAAAAACATTTCAGAATACTTCGATTTTTCAAAATTTTTGAGTATGAGATTGATGTCCATAAGTTCTGAAATTTTATAAAATTTTATAAATTTTTTTAAAAAATTCCGGAAGTTATGGTACATATCGGTTATAGAAATAATCAGTGGACCATTGGTCCCAAGAATTTATAAAAACATTTCAGAATACTTCGATTTTTCAAAATTTTTGAGTATGAGATTGATGTCCATAAGTTCTGAAATTTTATAAAATTTTATAAATTTTTTAAAAAATTCCGGAAGTTATGGTACATATCGGTTATAGAAATAATCAGTGGACCATTGGTCCCAAGAATTTATAAAAACATTTCAGAATACTTCGATTTTTCAAAATTTTTGAGTATGAGATTGATGTCCATAAGTTCTGAAATTTTATAAAATTTTATAAATTTTTTTAAAAAATTCCGGAAGTTATGGTACAAATCGGTTATAGAAATAATCAGTGGACCATTGGTCCCAAGAATTTATAAAAACATTTCAGAATACTTCGATTTTTCAAAATTTTTGAGTATGAGATTGATGTCCATAAGTTCTGAAATTTTATAAAATTTTATAAATTTTTTAAAAAATTCCGGAAGTTATGGTACATATCGGTTATAGAAATAATCAGTGGACCATTGGTCCCAAGAATTTATAAAAACATTTCAGAATACTTCGATTTTTCAAAATTTTTGAGTATGAGATTGATGTCCATAAGTTCTGAAATTTTATAAAATTTTATAAATTTTTTAAAAAATTCCGGAAGTTATGGTACAAATCGGTTATAGAAATAATCAGTGGACCATTGGTCCCAAGAATTTATAAAAACATTTCAGAATACTTCGATTTTTCAAAATTTTTGAGTATGAGATTGATGTCCATAAGTTCTGAAATTTTATAAAATTTTATAAATTTTTTTAAAAAATTCCGGAAGTTATGGTACAAATCGGTTATAGAAATAATCAGTGGACCATTGGTCCCAAGAATTTATAAAAACATTTCAGAATACTTCGATTTTTCAAAATTTTTGAGTATGAGATTGATATCCATAAGTTCTGAAATTTTATAAAATTTTATAAATTTTTTTAAAAAATTCCGGAAGTTATGGTACATATCGGTTATAGAAATAATCAGTGGACCATTGGCCCCAAGAATTTATAAAAACATTTCAGAATACTTCGATTTTTCAAAATTTTTGAGTATGAGATTGATGTCCATAAGTTCTGAAATTTTATAAAATTTTATAAATTTTTTTAAAAAATTCCGGAAGTTATGGTACAAATCGGTTATAGAAATAATCAATGAGATTGATGTCCATAAGTTCGGAAATTTTATACAATTTTATAAATTTTTTTAAAAAATTCCGGGAGTTGTGGTACAAATCGGTTATAGAAATAAACAGTGGACCATTGGTCCCAAGAATTTATAAAAACATTTCAGAATACTTCGATTTTTCAAAATTTTTGAGTATGAGATTGATGTCCATAAGTTCGGAAATTTTATACAATTTTATAAATTTTTTTAAAAAATTCCGGGAGTTGTGGTACAAATCGGTTATAGAAATAATCAGTGGACCATTGGTCCCAAGAATTTATAAAAACATTTCAGAATACTTCGATTTTTCAAAATTTTTGAGTATGAGATTGATGTCCATAAGTTCGGAAATTTTATACAATTTTATAAATTTTTTTAAAAAATTCCGGGAGTTGTGTTACAAATCGGTTATAGAAATAATCAGTGGACCATTGGTCCCAAGAATTTATAAAAACATTTCAGAATACTTCGATTTTTCAAAATTTTTGAGTATGAGATTGATGTCCATAAGTTCGGAAATTTTATACAATTTTATAAATTTTTTTAAAAAATTCCGGGAGTTATGGTACAAATCGATTATAGAAATAAACAGTGGACCATTGGTCCCAAGAATTTATAAAAACATTTCAGGATACTTCGATTTTTCAAAATTTTTGAGTATGAGATTGATGTCCATAAGTTCGGAAATTTTATACAATTTTATAAATTTTTTTAAAAAATTCCGGGAGTTATGGTACAAATCGATTATAGAAATAAACAGTGGACCATTGGTCCCAAGAATTTATAAAAACATTTCAGAATACTTCGATTTTTCAAAATTTTTGAGTATGAGATTGATGTCCATAAGTTCGGAAATTTTATACAATTTTTTAATTTTTTTAAAAAATTCCGGGAGTTGTGGTACAAATCGGTTATAGAAATAATCAGTGGACCATTGGTCCCAAGAATTTATAAAAACATTTCAGAATACTTCGATTTTTCAAAATTTTTGAGTATGAGATTGATGTCCATAAGTTCGGAAATTTTATACAATTTTATAAATTTTTTTAAAAAATTCCGGGAGTTATGGTACAAATCGATTATAGAAATAAACAGTGGACCATTGGTCCCAAGAATTTATAAAAACATTTCAGAATACTTCGATTTTTCAAAATTTTTGAGTATGAGATTGATGTCCATAAGTTCGGAAATTTTATACAATTTTATAAATTTTTTTAAAAAATTCCGGGAGTTATGGTACAAATCGATTATAGAAATAAACAGTGGACCATTGGTCCCAATAATTTATAAAAACATTTCAGAATACTTCGATTTTTCAAAATTTTTGAGTATGAGATTGATGTCCATAAGTTCGGAAATTTTATACAATTTTATAAATTTTTTTAAAAAATTCCGGGAGTTGTGGTACAAATCGGTTATAGAAATAATCAGTGGACCATTGGTCCCAAGAATTTATAAAAACATTTCAGAATACTTCGATTTTTCAAAATTTTTGAGTATGAGATTGATGTCCATAAGTTCGGAAATTTTATACAATTTTATAAATTTTTTTAAAAAATTCCGGGAGTTATGGTACAAATCGATTATAGAAATAAACAGTGGACCATTGGTCCCAAGAATTTATAAAAACATTTCAGAATACTTCGATTTTTCAAAATTTTTGAGTATGAGATTGATGTCCATAAGTTCGGAAATTTTATACAATTTTATAAATTTTTTTAAAAAATTCCGGGAGTTATGGTACAAATCGATTATAGAAATAAACAGTGGACCATTGGTCCCAAGAATTTATAAAAACATTTCAGAATACTTCGATTTTTCAAAATTTTTGAGTATGAGATTGATGTCCATAAGTTCGGAAATTTTATACAATTTTATAAATTTTTTTAAAAAATTCCGGGAGTTATGGTACAAATCGATTATAGAAATAAACAGTGGACCATTGGTCCCAAGAATTTATAAAAACATTTCAGAATACTTCGATTTTTCAAAATTTTTGAGTATGAGATTGATGTCCATAAGTTCGGAAATTTTATACAATTTTATAAATTTTTTTAAAAAATTCCGGGAGTTATGGTACAAATCGATTATAGAAATAAACAGTGGACCATTGGTCCCAAGAATTTATAAAAACATTTCAGAATACTTCGATTTTTCAAAATTTTTGAGTATGAGATTTATGTCCATAAGTTCGGAAATTTTATACAATTTTATAAATTTTTTTAAAAAATTCCGGGAGTTGTGGTACAAATCGGTTATAGAAATAATCAGTGGACCATTGGTCCCAAGAATTTATAAAAACATTTCAGAATACTTCGATTTTTCAAAATTTTTGAGTATGAGATTGATGTCCATAAGTTCGGAAATTTTATAAAATTTTATAAATTTTTTTAAAAAATTCCGGGAGTTATGGTACAAATCGATTATAGAAATAAACAGTGGACCAGTGGTCCCAAGAATTTATAAAAACATTTCAGAATACTTCGATTTTTCAAAATTTTTGAGTATGAGATTGATGTCCATAAGTTCGGAAATTTTATACAATTTTATAAATTTTTTTAAAAAATTCCGGGAGTTGTGGTACAAATCGGTTATAGAAATAATCAGTGGACCATTGGTCCCAAGAATTTATAAAAACATTTCAGAATACTTCGATTTTTCAAAATTTTTGAGTATGAGATTGATGTCCATAAGTTCTGAAATTTTATACATTTTATAAATTTTTTTAAAAAATTCCGGGAGTTATGGTACAAATCGATTATAGAAATAAACAGTGGACCATTGGTCCCAAGAATTTATAAAAACATTTCAGAATACTTCGATTTTTCAAAATTTTTGAGTATGAGATTGATGTCCATAAGTTTGGAAATTTTATACAATTTTATAAATTTTTTTAAAAAATTCCGGGAGTTGTGGTACAAATCGGTTATAGAAATAATCAGTGGACCATTGGTCCCAAGAATTTATAAAAACATTTCAGAATACTTCGATTTTTCAAAATTTTTGAGTATGAGATTGATGTCCATAAGTTCGGAAATTTTATACAATTTTATAAATTTTTTTAAAAAATTCCGGGAGTTGTGGTACAAATCGGTTATAGAAATAATCAGTGGACCATTGGTCCCAAGAATTTATAAAAACATTTCAGAATACTTCGATTTTTCAAAATTTTTGAGTATGAGATTGATGTCCATAAGTTCGGAAATTTTATACAATTTTATAAATTTTTTTAAAAAATTCCGGGAGTTATGGTACAAATCGATTATAGAAATAAACAGTGGACCATTGGTCCCAAGAATTTATAAAAACATTTCAGAATACTTCGATTTTTCAAAATTTTTGAGTATGAGATTGATGTCCATAAGTTCGGAAATTTTATACAATTTTATAAATTTTTTTAAAAAATTCCGGGAGTTATGGTACAAATCGATTATAGAAATAAACAGTGGACCATTGGTCCCAAGAATTTATAAAAACATTTCAGAATACTTCGATTTTTCAAAATTTTTGAGTATGAGATTGATGTCCATAAGTTCGGAAATTTTATACAATTTTATAAATTTTTTTAAAAAATTCCGGGAGTTATGGTACAAATCGATTATAGAAATAAACAGTGGACCATTGGTCCCAAGAATTTATAAAAACATTTCAGAATACTTCGATTTTTCAAAATTTTTGAGTATGAGATTGATGTCCATAAGTTCGGAAATTTTATACAATTTTATAAATTTTTTTAAAAAATTCCGGGAGTTGTGGTACAAATCGGTTATAGAAATAATCAGTGGACCATTGGTCCCAAGAATTTATAAAAACATTTCAGAATACTTCGATTTTTCAAAATTTTTGAGTATGAGATTGATGTCCATAAGTTCGGAAATTTTATACAATTTTATAAATTTTTTTAAAAAATTCCGGGAGTTATGGTACAAATCGATTATAGAAATAAACAGTGGACCATTGGTCCCAAGAATTTATAAAAACATTTCAGAATACTTCGATTTTTCAAAATTTTTGAGTATGAGATTGATGTCCATAAGTTCGGAAATTTTATACAATTTTATAAATTTTTTTAAAAAATTCCGGGAGTTGTGGTACAAATCGGTTATAGAAATAATCAGTGGACCATTGGTCCCAAGAATTTATAAAAACATTTCAGAATACTTCGATTTTTCAAAATTTTTGAGTATGAGATTGATGTCCATAAGTTCGGAAATTTTATACAATTTTATAAATTTTTTTAAAAAATTCCGGGAGTTGTGGTACAAATCGATTATAGAAATAAACAGTGGACCATTGGTCCCAAGAATTTATAAAAACATTTCAGAATACTTCGATTTTTCAAAATTTTTGAGTATGAGATTGATGTCCATAAGTTCGGAAATTTTATACAATTTTATAAATTTTTTTAAAAAATTCCGGGAGTTGTGGTACAAATCGGTTATAGAAATAATCAGTGGACCATTGGTCCCAAGAATTTATAAAAACATTTCAGAATACTTCGATTTTTCAAAATTTTTGAGTATGAGATTGATGTCCATAAGTTCGGAAATTTTATACAATTTTATAAATTTTTTTAAAAAATTCCGGGAGTTGTGGTACAAATCGGTTATAGAAATAATCAGTGGACCATTGGTCCCAAGAATTTATAAAAACATTTCAGAATACTTCGATTTTTCAAAATTTTTGAGTATGAGATTGATGTCCATAAGTTCGGAAATTTTATACATTTTATAAATTTTTTTAAAAAATTCCGGGAGTTATGGTACAAATCGATTATAGAAATAATCAGTGGACCATTGGTCCCAAGAATTTATAAAAACATTTCAGAATACTTCGATTTTTCAAAATTTTTGAGTATGAGATTGATGTCCATAAGTTCGGAAATTTTATACAATTTTATAAATTTTTTTAAAAAATTCCGGGAGTTATGGTACAAATCGATTATAGAAATAAACAGTGGACCATTGGTCCCAAGAATTTATAAAAACATTTCAGAATACTTCGATTTTTCAAAATTTTTGAGTATGAGATTGATGTCCATAAGTTCGGAAATTTTATACATTTTATAAATTTTTTTAAAAAATTCCGGGAGTTATGGTACAAATCGATTATAGAAATAATCAGTGGACCATTGGTCCCAAGAATTTATAAAAACATTTCAGAATACTTCGATTTTTCAAAATTTTTGAGTATGAGATTGATGTCCATAAGTTCGGAAATTTTATACAATTTTATAAATTTTTTTAAAAAATTCCGGGAGTTGTGGTACAAATCGGTTATAGAAATAATCAGTGGACCATTGGTCCCAAGAATTTATAAAAACATTTCAGAATACTTCGATTTTTCAAAATTTTTGAGTATGAGATTGATGTCCATAAGTTCGGAAATTTTATACAATTTTATAAATTTTTTTAAAAAATTCCGGGAGTTATGGTACAAATCGATTATAGAAATAAACAGTGGACCATTGGTCCCAAGAATTTATAAAAACATTTCAGAATACTTCGATTTTTCAAAATTTTTGAGTATGAGATTGATGTCCATAAGTTCGGAAATTTTATACATTTTATAAATTTTTTTAAAAAATTCCGGGAGTTATGGTACAAATCGATTATAGAAATAATCAGTGGACCATTGGTCCCAAGAATTTATAAAAACATTTCAGAATACTTCGATTTTTCAAAATTTTTGAGTATGAGATTGATGTCCATAAGTTCGGAAATTTTATACAATTTTATAAATTTTTTTAAAAAATTCCGGGAGTTATGGTACAAATCGATTATAGAAATAATCAGTGGACCATTGGTCCCAAGAATTTATAAAAACATTTCAGAATACTTCGATTTTTCAAAATTTTTGAGTATGAGATTGATGTCCATAAGTTCGGAAATTTTATACATTTTATAAATTTTTTTAAAAAATTCCGGGAGTTATGGTACAAATCGATTATAGAAATAATCAGTGGACCATTGGTCCCAAGAATTTATAAAAACATTTCAGAATACTTCGATTTTTCAAAATTTTTGAGTATGAGATTGATGTCCATAAGTTCGGAAATTTTAAAACATTTTATAAATTTTTTTAAAAAATTCCGGGAGTTATGGTACAAATCGATTATAGAAATAATCAGTGGACCATTGGTCCCAAGAATTTATAAAAACATTTCAGAATACTTCGATTTTTCAAAATTTTTGAGTATGAGATTGATGTCCATAAGTTCGGAAATTTTATACATTTTATAAATTTTTTAAAAAATTCCGGGAGTTATGGTACAAATCGATTATAGAAATAATCAGTGGACCATTGGTCCCAAGAATTTATAAAAACATTTCAGAATACTTCGATTTTTCAAAATTTTTGAGTATGAGATTGATGTCCATAAGTTCGGAAATTTTATACATTTTATAAATTTTTTTAAAAAATTCCGGGAGTTATGGTACAAATCGATTATAGAAATAATCAGTGGACCATTGGTCCCAAGAATTTATAAAAACATTTCAGAATACTTCGATTTTTCAAAATTTTTGAGTATGAGATTGATGTCCATAAGTTCGGAAATTTTATACAATTTTATAAATTTTTTAAAAAATTCCGGGAGTTGTGGTACAAATCGGTTATAGAAATAATCAGTGGACCATTGGTCCCAAGAATTTATAAAAACATTTCAGAATACTTCGATTTTTCAAAATTTTTGAGTATGAGATTGATGTCCATAAGTTCGGAAATTTTATACAATTTTATAAATTTTTTTAAAAAATTCCGGGAGTTATGGTACAAATCGATTATAGAAATAATCAGTGGACCATTGGTCCCAAGAATTTATAAAAACATTTCAGAATACTTCGATTTTTCAAAATTTTTGAGTATGAGATTGATGTCCATAAGTTCGGAAATTTTATACATTTTATAAATTTTTTAAAAAATTCCGGGAGTTATGGTACAAATCGATTATAGAAATAATCAGTGGACCATTGGTCCCAAGAATTTATAAAAACATTTCAGAATACTTCGATTTTTCAAAATTTTTGAGTATGAGATTGATGTCCATAAGTTCGGAAATTTTATACATTTTATAAATTTTTTAAAAAATTCCGGGAGTTGTGGTACAAATCGGTTATAGAAATAATCAGTGGACCATTGGTCCCAAGAATTTATAAAAACATTTCAGAATACTTCGATTTTTCAAAATTTTTGAGTATGAGATTGATGTCCATAAGTTCGGAAATTTTATACAATTTTATAAATTTTTTTAAAAAATTCCGGGAGTTATGGTACAAATCGATTATAGAAATAAACAGTGGACCATTGGTCCCAAGAATTTATAAAAACATTTCAGAATACTTCGATTTTTCAAAATTTTTGAGTATGAGATTGATGTCCATAAGTTCGGAAATTCTATACAATTTTATAAATTTTTTTAAAAAATTCCGGGAGTTGTGGTACAAATCGGTTATAGAAATAAACAGTGGACCATTGGTCCCAAGAATTTATAAAAACATTTCAGAATACTTCGATTTTTCAAAATTTTTGAGTATGAGATTGATGTCCATAAGTTCGGAAATTTTATACATTTTATAAATTTTTTTAAAAAATTCCGGGAGTTGTGGTACAAATCGGTTATAGAAATAATCAGTGGACCATTGGTCCCAAGAATTTATAAAAACATTTCAGAATACTTCGATTTTTCAAAATTTTTGAGTATGAGATTGATGTCCATAAGTTCGGAAATTTTATACAATTTTATAAATTTTTTTAAAAAATTCCGGGAGTTGTGGTACAAATCGGTTATAGAAATAATCAGTGGACCATTGGTCCCAAGAATTTATAAAAACATTTCAGAATACTTCGATTTTTCAAAATTTTTGAGTATGAGATTGATGTCCATAAGTTCGGAAATTTTATACAATTTTATAAATTTTTTTAAAAAATTCCGGGAGTTGTGGTACAAATCGGTTATAGAAATAATCAGTGGACCATTGGTCCCAAGAATTTATAAAAACATTTCAGAATACTTCGATTTTTCAAAATTTTTGAGTATGAGATTGATGTCCATAAGTTCGGAAATTTTATACAATTTTATAAATTTTTTTAAAAAATTCCGGGAGTTGTGGTACAAATCGGTTATAGAAATAATCAGTGGACCATTGGTCCCAAGAATTTATAAAAACATTTCAGAATACTTCGATTTTTCAAAATTTTTGAGTATGAGATTGATGTCCATAAGTTCGGAAATTTTATACAATTTTATAAATTTTTTTAAAAAATTCCGGGAGTTATGGTACAAATCGATTATAGAAATAAACAGTGGACCATTGGTCCCAAGAATTTATAAAAACATTTCAGAATACTTCGATTTTTCAAAATTTTTGAGTATGAGATTGATGTCCATAAGTTCGGAAATTTTATACATTTTATAAATTTTTTTAAAAAATTCCGGGAGTTATGGTACAAATCGATTATAGAAATAATCAGTGGACCATTGGTCCCAAGAATTTATAAAAACATTTCAGAATACTTCGATTTTTCAAAATTTTTGAGTATGAGATTGATGTCCATAAGTTCGGAAATTTTATACAATTTTATAAATTTTTTTAAAAAATTCCGGGAGTTGTGGTACAAATCGGTTATAGAAATAATCAGTGGACCATTGGTCCCAAGAATTTATAAAAACATTTCAGAATACTTCGATTTTTCAAAATTTTTGAGTATGAGATTGATGTCCATAAGTTCGGAAATTTTATACAATTTTATAAATTTTTTAAAAAATTCCGGGAGTTATGGTACAAATCGATTATAGAAATAATCAGTGGACCATTGGTCCCAAGAATTTATAAAAACATTTCAGAATACTTCGATTTTTCAAAATTTTTGAGTATGAGATTGATGTCCATAAGTTCGGAAATTTTATACATTTTATAAATTTTTTAAAAAATTCCGGGAGTTATGGTACAAATCGATTATAGAAATAATCAGTGGACCATTGGTCCCAAGAATTTATAAAAACATTTCAGAATACTTCGATTTTTCAAAATTTTTGAGTATGAGATTGATGTCCATAAGTTCGGAAATTTTATACAATTTTATAAATTTTTTTAAAAAATTCCGGGAGTTGTGGTACAAATCGGTTATAGAAATAATCAGTGGACCATTGGTCCCAAGAATTTATAAAAACATTTCAGAATACTTCGATTTTTCAAAATTTTTGAGTATGAGATTGATGTCCATAAGTTCGGAAATTTTATACAATTTTATAAATTTTTTTAAAAAATTCCGGGAGTTGTGATACAAATCGGTTATAGAAATAATCAGTGGACCATTGGTCCCAAGAATTTATAAAAACATTTCAGAATACTTCGATTTTTCAAAATTTTTGAGTATGAGATTGATGTCCATAAGTTCGGAAATTTTATACAATTTTATAAATTTTTTTAAAAAATTCCGGGAGTTGTGGTACAAATCGGTTATAGAAATAATCAGTGGACCATTGGTCCCAAGAATTTATAAAAACATTTCAGAATACTTCGATTTTTCAAAATTTTTGAGTATGAGATTGATGTCCATAAGTTCGGAAATTTTATACAATTTTATAAATTTTTTTAAAAAATTCCGGGAGTTATGGTACAAATCGATTATAGAAATAAACAGTGGACCATTGGTCCCAAGAATTTATAAAAACATTTCAGAATACTTCGATTTTTCAAAATTTTTGAGTATGAGATTGATGTCCATAAGTTCGGAAATTTTATACAATTTTATAAATTTTTTTAAAAAATTCCGGGAGTTGTGGTACAAATCGGTTATAGAAATAATCAGTGGACCATTGGTCCCAAGAATTTATAAAAACATTTCAGAATACTTCGATTTTTCAAAATTTTTGAGTATGAGATTGATGTCCATAAGTTCGGAAATTTTATACAATTTTATAAATTTTTTTAAAAAATTCCGGGAGTTGTGATACAAATCGGTTATAGAAATAATCAGTGGACCATTGGTCCCAAGAATTTATAAAAACATTTCAGAATACTTCGATTTTTCAAAATTTTTGAGTATGAGATTGATGTCCATAAGTTCGGAAATTTTATACAATTTTATAAATTTTTTTAAAAAATTCCGGGAGTTGTGGTACAAATCGGTTATAGAAATAATCAGTGGACCATTGGTCCCAAGAATTTATAAAAACATTTCAGAATACTTCGATTTTTCAAAATTTTTGAGTATGAGATTGATGTCCATAAGTTCGGAAATTTTATACAATTTTATAAATTTTTTTAAAAAATTCCGGGAGTTATGGTACAAATCGATTATAGAAATAAACAGTGGACCATTGGTCCCAAGAATTTATAAAAACATTTCAGAATACTTCGATTTTTCAAAATTTTTGAGTATGAGATTGATGTCCATAAGTTCGGAAATTTTATACAATTTTATAAATTTTTTTAAAAAATTCCGGGAGTTGTGGTACAAATCGGTTATAGAAATAATCAGTGGACCATTGGTCCCAAGAATTTATAAAAACATTTCAGAATACTTCGATTTTTCAAAATTTTTGAGTATGAGATTGATGTCCATAAGTTCGGAAATTTTATACAATTTTATAAATTTTTTTAAAAAATTCCGGGAGTTATGGTACAAATCGGTTATAGAAATAATCAGTGGACCATTGGTCCCAAGAATTTATAAAAACATTTCAGAATACTTCGATTTTTCAAAATTTTTGAGTATGAGATTGATGTCCATAAGTTCGGAAATTTTATACAATTTTATAAATTTTTTTAAAAAATTCCGGGAGTTGTGGTACAAATCGGTTATAGAAATAATCAGTGGACCATTGGTCCCAAGAATTTATAAAAACATTTCAGAATACTTCGATTTTTCAAAATTTTTGAGTATGAGATTGATGTCCATAAGTTCGGAAATTTTATACAATTTTATAAATTTTTTTAAAAAATTCCGGGAGTTGTGGTACAAATCGGTTATAGAAATAATCAGTGGACCATTGGTCCCAAGAATTTATAAAAACATTTCAGAATACTTCGATTTTTCAAAATTTTTGAGTATGAGATTGATGTCCATAAGTTCGGAAATTTTATACAATTTTATAAATTTTTTTAAAAAATTCCGGGAGTTATGGTACAAATCGATTATAGAAATAAACAGTGGACCATTGGTCCCAAGAATTTATAAAAACATTTCAGAATAATTCGATTTTTCAAAAATTTTGAGTATGAGATTGATGTCCATAAGTTCGGAAATTTTATAATATTTTATAAATTTTTCTAAAAAATTCCGGGAGTTGTGGTACAAATCGGTTTTAGAAATAATCAGTGGACCATTGGTCCCAAGAATTTATAAAAACATTTCAGAATACTTCGATTTTTCAAAATTTTTGAGTATGAGATTGATGTCCATAAGTTCTTAAATTTTATAAACTTTTATAAATTTTTTTAAAAAATTCCGGAAGTTGTGGTACAAATCGGTTATAGAAATAATCAGTGGACCATTGGTCCCAAGAATTTATAAAAACATTTCAGAATACTTCGATTTTTCAAAATTTTTGAGTATGAGATTGATGTCCATAAGTTCGGAAATTTTATACAATTTTATAAATTTTTTAAAAAATTCCGGGAGTTATGGTACAAATCGATTATAGAAATAAACAGTGGACCATTGGTCCCAAGAATTTATAAAAACATTTCAGAATAATTCGATTTTTCAAAATTTTTGAGTATGAGATTGATGTCCATAAGTTCGTAAATTTTATACAATTTTATAAATTTTTTTAAAAAATTCCGGGAGTTGTGGTACAAATCGGTTATAGAAATAATCAGTGGACCATTGGTCCCAAGAATTTATAAAAACATTTCAGAATACTTCGATTTTTCAAAATTTTTGAGTATGAGATTGATGTCCATAAGTTCGGAAATTTTATACAATTTTATAAATTTTTTTAAAAAATTCCGGGAGTTGTGGTACAAATCGGTTATAGAAATAATCAGTGGACCATTGGTCCCAAGAATTTATAAAAACATTTCAGAATACTTCGATTTTTCAAAATTTTTGAGTATGAGATTGATGTCCATAAGTTCGGAAATTTTATACAATTTTATAAATTTTTTTAAAAAATTCCGGGAGTTATGGTACAAATCGATTATAGAAATAAACAGTGGACCATTGGTCCCAAGAATTTATAAAAACATTTCAGAATAATTCGATTTTTCAAAAATTTTGAGTATGAGATTGATGTCCATAAGTTCGGAAATTTTATAATATTTTATAAATTTTTCTAAAAAATTCCGGGAGTTATGGTACAAATCGGTTGTAGAAATAATCAGTGGACCATTGGTCCCAAGAATTTATAAAAACATTTCAGAATACTTCGATTTTTCAAAATTTTTGAGTATGAGATTGATGTCCATAAGTTCTTAAATTTTATAAACTTTTATAAATTTTTTTAAAAAATTCCGGAAGTTGTGGTACAAATCGGTTATAGAAATAATCAGTGGACCATTGGTCCCAAGAATTTATAAAAACATTTCAGAATACTTCGATTTTTCAAAATTTTTGAGTATGAGATTGATGTCCATAAGTTCGGAAATTTTATACAATTTTATAAATTTTTTTAAAAAATTCCGGGAGTTATGGTACAAATCGATTATAGAAATAAACAGTGGACCATTGGTCCCAAGAATTTATAAAAACATTTCAGAATAATTCGATTTTTCAAAATTTTTGAGTATGAGATTGATGTCCATAAGTTCGTAAATTTTATACAATTTTATAAATTTTTTAAAAAATTCCGGGAGTTGTGGTACAAATCGGTTATAGAAATAATCAGTGGACCATTGGTCCCAAGAATTTATAAAAACATTTCAGAATACTTCGATTTTTCAAAATTTTTGAGTATGAGATTGATGTCCATAAGTTCGGAAATTTTATACAATTTTATAAATTTTTTTAAAAAATTCCGGGAGTTGTGGTACAAATCGGTTATAGAAATAATCAGTGGACCATTGGTCCCAAGAATTTATAAAAACATTTCAGAATACTTCGATTTTTCAAAATTTTTGAGTATGAGATTGATGTCCATAAGTTCGGAAATTTTATACAATTTTATAAATTTTTTTAAAAAATTCCGGGAGTTATGGTACAAATCGATTATAGAAATAAACAGTGGACCATTGGTCCCAAGAATTTATAAAAACATTTCAGAATACTTCGATTTTTCAAAATTTTTGAGTATGAGATTGATGTCCATAAGTTCGGAAATTTTATACATTTTATAAATTTTTTTAAAAAATTCCGGGAGTTATGGTACAAATCGATTATAGAAATAATCAGTGGACCATTGGTCCCAAGAATTTATAAAAACATTTCAGAATACTTCGATTTTTCAAAATTTTTGAGTATGAGATTGATGTCCATAAGTTCGGAAATTTTATACATTTTATAAATTTTTTTAAAAAATTCCGGGAGTTATGGTACAAATCGATTATAGTAATAATCAGTGGACCATTGGTCCCAAGAATTTATAAAAACATTTCAGAATACTTCGATTTTTCAAAATTTTTGAGTATGAGATTGATGTCACTAAGTTCGGAAATTTTATACAATTTTATAAATTTTTTTAAAAAATTCCGGGAGTTATGGTACAAATCGATTATAGAAATAAACAGTGGACCATTGGTCCCAAGAATTTATAAAAACATTTCAGAATACTTCGATTTTTCAAAATTTTTGAGTATGAGATTGATGTCCATAAGTTCGGAAATTTTATACATTTTATAAATTTTTTTAAAAAATTCCGGGAGTTATGGTACAAATCGATTATAGAAATAATCAGTGGACCATTGGTCCCAAGAATTTATAAAAACATTTCAGAATACTTCGATTTTTCAAAATTTTTGAGTATGAGATTGATGTCCATAAGTTCGGAAATTTTATACATTTTATAAATTTTTTTAAAAAATTCCGGGAGTTATGGTACAAATCGATTATAGAAATAATCAGTGGACCATTGGTCCCAAGAATTTATAAAAACATTTCAGAATACTTCGATTTTTCAAAATTTTTGAGTATGAGATTGATGTCACTAAGTTCGGAAATTTTATACAATTTTATAAATTTTTTTAAAAAATTCCGGGAGTTGTGGTACAAATCGGTTATAGAAATAATCAGTGGACCATTGGTCCCAAGAATTTATAAAAACATTTCAGAATACTTCGATTTTTCAAAATTTTTGAGTATGAGATTGATGTCCATAAGTTCGGAAATTTTATACAATTTTATAAATTTTTTTAAAAAATTCCGGGAGTTGTGATACAAATCGGTTATAGAAATAATCAGTGGACCATTGGTCCCAAGAATTTATAAAAACATTTCAGAATACTTCGATTTTTCAAAATTTTTGAGTATGAGATTGATGTCCATAAGTTCGGAAATTTTATACAATTTTATAAATTTTTTTAAAAAATTCCGGGAGTTGTGGTACAAATCGGTTATAGAAATAATCAGTGGACCATTGGTCCCAAGAATTTATAAAAACATTTCAGAATACTTCGATTTTTCAAAATTTTTTCAGTATGAGATTGATGTCCATAAGTTCGGAAATTTTATACAATTTTATAAATTTTTTTAAAAAATTCCGGGAGTTATGGTACAAATCGATTATAGAAATAAACAGTGGACCATTGGTCCCAAGAATTTATAAAAACATTTCAGAATACTTCGATTTTTCAAAATTTTTGAGTATGAGATTGATGTCCATAAGTTCGGAAATTTTATACAATTTTATAAATTTTTTTAAAAAATTCCGGGAGTTGTGGTACAAATCGGTTATAGAAATAATCAGTGGACCATTGGTCCCAAGAATTTATAAAAACATTTCAGAATACTTCGATTTTTCAAAATTTTTGAGTATGAGATTGATGTCCATAAGTTCGGAAATTTTATACAATTTTATAAATTTTTTTAAAAAATTCCGGGAGTTATGGTACAAATCGGTTATAGAAATAATCAGTGGACCATTGGTCCCAAGAATTTATAAAAACATTTCAGAATACTTCGATTTTTCAAAATTTTTGAGTATGAGATTGATGTCCATAAGTTCGGAAATTTTATACAATTTTATAAATTTTTTTAAAAAATTCCGGGAGTTGTGGTACAAATCGGTTATAGAAATAATCAGTGGACCATTGGTCCCAAGAATTTATAAAAACATTTCAGAATACTTCGATTTTTCAAAATTTTTGAGTATGAGATTGATGTCCATAAGTTCGGAAATTTTATACAATTTTAAAACTTTTTTTAAAAATTCCGGGAGTTGTGGTACAAATCGGTTATAGAAATAATCAGTGGACCATTGGTCCCAAGAATTTATAAAAACATTTCAGAATACTTCGATTTTTCAAAATTTTTGAGTATGAGATTGATGTCCATAAGTTCGGAAATTTTATACAATTTTATAAATTTTTTTAAAAAATTCCGGGAGTTATGGTACAAATCGATTATAGAAATAAACAGTGGACCATTGGTCCCAAGAATTTATAAAAACATTTCAGAATAATTCGATTTTTCAAAAATTTTGAGTATGAGATTGATGTCCATAAGTTCGGAAATTTTATAATATTTTATAAATTTTTCTAAAAAATTCCGGGAGTTGTGGTACAAATCGTTTTAGAAATAATCAGTGGACCATTGGTCCCAAGAATTTATAAAAACATTTCAGAATACTTCGATTTTTCAAAATTTTTGAGTATGAGATTGATGTCCATAAGTTCTTAAATTTTATAAACTTTTATAAATTTTTTAAAAAAATTCCGGAAGTTGTGGTACAAATCGGTTATAGAAATAATCAGTGGACCATTGGTCCCAAGAATTTATAAAAACATTTCAGAATACTTCGATTTTTCAAAATTTTTGAGTATGAGATTGATGTCCATAAGTTCGGAAATTTTATACAATTTTATAAATTTTTTTAAAAAATTCCGGGAGTTATGGTACAAATCGATTATAGAAATAAACAGTGGACCATTGGTCCCAAGAATTTATAAAAACATTTCAGAATAATTCGATTTTTCAAAATTTTTGAGTATGAGATTGATGTCCATAAGTTCGTAAATTTTATACAATTTTATAAATTTTTTTAAAAAATTCCGGGAGTTGTGGTACAAATCGGTTATAGAAATAATCAGTGGACCATTGGTCCCAAGAATTTATAAAAACATTTCAGAATACTTCGATTTTTCAAAATTTTTGAGTATGAGATTGATGTCCATAAGTTCGGAAATTTTATACAATTTTATAAATTTTTTAAAAAATTCCGGGAGTTGTGGTACAAATCGGTTATAGAAATAATCAGTGGACCATTGGTCCCAAGAATTTATAAAAACATTTCAGAATACTTCGATTTTTCAAAATTTTTGAGTATGAGATTGATGTCCATAAGTTCGGAAATTTTATACAATTTTATAAATTTTTTTAAAAAATTCCGGGAGTTGTGGTACAAATCGGTTATAGAAATAATCAGTGGACCATTGGTCCCAAGAATTTATAAAAACATTTCAGAATACTTCGATTTTTCAAAATTTTTGAGTATGAGATTGATGTCCATAAGTTCGGAAATTTTATACAATTTTACAAAGCTTTTCAAAAAATTCCGGGAGTTATGGTACAAATCGATTATAGAAATAAACAGTGGACCATTGGTCCCAAGAATTTATAAAAACATTTCAGAATAATTCGATTTTTCAAAAATTTTGAGTATGAGATTGATGTCCATAAGTTCGGAAATTTTATAATATTTTATAAATTTTTCTAAAAAATTCCGGGAGTTGTGGTACAAATCGGTTTTAGAAATAATCAGTGGACCATTGGTCCCAAGAATTTATAAAAACATTTCAGAATACTTCGATTTTTCAAAATTTTTGAGTATGAGATTGATGTCCATAAGTTCTTAAATTTTATAAACTTTTATAAATTTTTTTAAAAAATTCCGGAAGTTGTGGTACAAATCGGTTATAGAAATAATCAGTGGACCATTGGTCCCAAGAATTTATAAAAACATTTCAGAATACTTCGATTTTTCAAAATTTTTGAGTATGAGATTGATGTCCATAAGTTCGGAAATTTTATACAATTTTATAAATTTTTTTAAAAAATTCCGGGAGTTATGGTACAAATCGATTATAGAAATAAACAGTGGACCATTGGTCCCAAGAATTTATAAAAACATTTCAGAATAATTCGATTTTTCAAAATTTTTGAGTATGAGATTGATGTCCATAAGTTCTGAAATTTTATAAAATTTTATAAATTTTTTAAAAAATTCCGGGAGTTGTGGTACAAATCGGTTATAGAAATAATCAGTGGACCATTGGTCCCAAGAATTTATAAAAACATTTCAGAATACTTCGATTTTTCAAAATTTTTGAGTATGAGATTGATGTCCATAAGTTCGGAAATTTTATACAATTTTATAAATTTTTTTAAAAAATTCCGGGAGTTGTGGTACAAATCGGTTATAGAAATAATCAGTGGACCATTGGTCCCAAGAATTTATAAAAACATTTCAGAATACTTCGATTTTTCAAAATTTTTGAGTATGAGATTGATGTCCATAAGTTCTGAAATTTTATACAATTTTATAAATTTTTTTAAAAAATTCCGGGAGTTATGGTACAAATCGATTATAGAAATAATCAGTGGACCATTGGTCCCAAGAATTTATAAAAACATTTCAGAATACTTCGATTTTTCAAAATTTTTGAGTATGAGATTGATGTCCATAAGTTCGGAAATTTTATACATTTTATAAATTTTTTAAAAAATTCCGGGAGTTATGGTACAAATCGATTATAGAAATAATCAGTGGACCATTGGTCCCAAGAATTTATAAAAACATTTCAGAATACTTCGATTTTTCAAAATTTTTGAGTATGAGATTGATGTCCATAAGTTCTGAAATTTTATACAATTTTATAAATTTTTTTAAAAAATTCCGGGAGTTGTGGTACAAATCGGTTATAGAAATAATCAGTGGACCATTGGTCCCAAGAATTTATAAAAACATTTCAGAATACTTCGATTTTTCAAAATTTTTGAGTATGAGATTGATGTCCATAAGTTCTGAAATTTTATACAATTTTATAAATTTTTCTAAAAAATTCCGGGAGTTATGGTACAAATCGGTTATAGAAATAATCAGTGGACCATTGGTCCCAAGAATTTATAAAAACATTTCAGAATACTTCGATTTTTCAAAATTTTTGAGTATGAGATTGATGTCCATAAGTTCGGAAATTTTATAAAATTTTATAAATTTTTTAAAAAATTCCGGGAGTTATGGTACAAATCGATTATAGAAATAATCAGTGGACCATTGGTCCCAAGAATTTATAAAAACATTTCAGAATACTTCGATTTTTCAAAATTTTTGAGTATGAGATTGATGTCCATAAGTTCGGAAATTTTATACAATTTTATAAATTTTTTTAAAAAATTCCGGGAGTTGTGGTACAAATCGATTATAGAAATAAACAGTGGACCATTGGTCCCAAGAATTTATAAAAACATTTCAGAATACTTCGATTTTTCAAAATTTTTGAGTATGAGATTGATGTCCATAAGTTCTGAAATTTTATAAAATTTTATAAATTTTTTTAAAAAATTCCGGGAGTTGTGGTACAAATCGGTTATAGAAATAATCAGTGGACCATTGGTCCCAAGAATTTATAAAAACATTTCAGAATACTTCGATTTTTCAAAATTTTTGAGTATGAGATTGATGTCCATAAGTTCTGAAATTTTATAAAATTTTATAAATTTTTTTAAAAAATTCCGGGAGTTGTGGTACAAATCGGTTATAGAAATAATCAGTGGACCATTGGTCCCAAGAATTTATAAAAACATTTCAGAATACTTCGATTTTTCAAAATTTTTGAGTATGAGATTGATGTCCATAAGTTCTGAAATTTTATAAAATTTTATAAATTTTTTAAAAAATTCCGGGCGTTGTGGTACAAATCGGTTATAGAAATAATCAGTGGACCATTGGTCCCAAGAATTTATAAAAACATTTCAGAATACTTCGATTTTTCAAAATTTTTGAGTATGAGATTGATGTCCATAAGTTCTGAAATTTTATAAAATTTTATAAATTTTTTTAAAAATTCCGGGAGTTATGGTACAAATCGATTATAGAAATAAACAGTGGACCATTGGTCCCAAGAATTTATAAAAACATTTCAGAATACTTCGATTTTTCAAAATTTTTGAGTATGAGATTGATGTCCATAAGTTCTGAAATTTTATAAAATTTTATAAATTTTTTAAAAAATTCCGGGAGTTGTGGTACAAATCGGTTATAGAAATAATCAGTGGACCATTGGTCCCAAGAATTTATAAAAACATTTCAGAATACTTCGATTTTTCAAAATTTTTGAGTATGAGATTGATGTCCATAAGTTCTGAAATTTTATAAAATTTTATAAATTTTTTAAAAAATTCCGGGAGTTATGGTACAAATCGGTTATAGAAATAATCAGTGGACCATTGGTCCCAAGAATTTATAAAAACATTTCAGAATACTTCGATTTTTCAAAATTTTTGAGTATGAGATTGATGTCCATAAGTTCTGAAATTTTATAAAATTTTATAAATTTTTTTAAAAAATTCCGGGAGTTGTGGTACAAATCGGTTATAGAAATAATCAGTGGACCATTGGTCCCAAGAATTTATAAAAACATTTCAGAATACTTCGATTTTTCAAAATTTTTGAGTATGAGATTGATGTCCATAAGTTCTGAAATTTTATAAAATTTTATAAATTTTTTTAAAAAATTCCGGGAGTTGTGGTACAAATCGGTTATAGAAATAATCAGTGGACCATTGGTCCCAAGAATTTATAAAAACATTTCAGAATACTTCGATTTTTCAAAATTTTTGAGTATGAGATTGATGTCCATAAGTTCGGAAATTTTATACAATTTTATAAATTTTTTTAAAAAATTCCGGGAGTTATGGTACAAATCGATTATAGAAATAAACAGTGGACCATTGGTCCCAAGAATTTATAAAAACATTTCAGAATAATTCGATTTTTCAAAATTTTTGAGTATGAGATTGATGTCCATAAGTTCTGAAATTTTATAAATATTTTATAAATTTTTTTAAAAAATTCCGGGAGTTGTGGTACAAATCGTTTTAGAAATAATCAGTGGACCATTGGTCCCAAGAATTTATAAAAACATTTCAGAATACTTCGATTTTTCAAAATTTTTGAGTATGAGATTGATGTCCATAAGTTCTTAAATTTTATAAACTTTTATAAATTTTTTTAAAAAATTCCGGAAGTTGTGGTACAAATCGGTTATAGAAATAATCAGTGGACCATTGGTCCCAAGAATTTATAAAAACATTTCAGAATACTTCGATTTTTCAAAATTTTTGAGTATGAGATTGATGTCCATAAGTTCTGAAATTTTATACAATTTTATAAATTTTTTTAAAAAATTCCGGGAGTTATGGTACAAATCGATTATAGAAATAAACAGTGGACCATTGGTCCCAAGAATTTATAAAAACATTTCAGAATAATTCGATTTTTCAAAATTTTTGAGTATGAGATTGATGTCCATAAGTTCGTAAATTTTATACAATTTTATAAATTTTTTTAAAAAATTCCGGGAGTTGTGGTACAAATCGGTTATAGAAATAATCAGTGGACCATTGGTCCCAAGAATTTATAAAAACATTTCAGAATACTTCGATTTTTCAAAATTTTTGAGTATGAGATTGATGTCCATAAGTTCTGAAATTTTATAAAATTTTATAAATTTTTATAAAAAATTCCGGAAGTTGTGGAACAAATCGGTTTTTTTAAAAAATTCCGGAAGTTGTGGTACAAATCGGTTATAGAAATTAAGAGTGGACCATTGTTCCCAAGAATTTATAAAAACATTTCAGAATACTTCGATTTTTCAAAATTTTTGAGTATGAGATTTATGTCCATAAGTTCTGAAATTTTATACATTTTATAAATTTTTTTAAAAAATTCCGGAAGTTGTGGTACAAATCGGTTATAGAAATAATCAGTGGACCATTGGTCCCAAGAATTTATAAAAACATTTCAGAATACTTCGATTTTTCAAAATTTTTGAGTATGAGATTGATGTCCATAAGTTCTGAAATTTTATAAAATTTTATAAATTTTTTTAAAAAATTCCGGAAGTTGTGGTACAAATCGGTTATAGAAATAATCAGTGGACCATTGGTCCCAAGAATTTATAAAAACATTTCAGAATACTTCGATTTTTCAAAATTTTTGAGTATGAGATTGATGTCCATAAGTTCTGAAATTTTATAAAATTTTATAAATTTTTTAAAAAATTCCGGAAGTTGTGGTACAAATCGGTTATAGAAATAAACAGTGGACCATTGGTCCCAAGAATTTATAAAAACATTTCAGAATACTTCGATTTTTCAAAAATTTTGAGTATGAGATTGATGTCCATAAGTTCTGAAATTTTATAAAATTTTATAAATTTTTTTAAAAAATTCCGGAAGTTGTGGTACAAATCGGTTATAGAAATAATCAGTGGACCATTGGTCCCAAGAATTTATAAAAACATTTCAGAATACTTCGATTTTTCAAAATTTTTGAGTATGAGATTGATGTCCATAAGTTCTGAAATTTTATAAAATTTTATAAATTTTTTTAAAAAATTCCGGAAGTTGTGGTACAAATCGGTTATAGAAATAATCAGTGGACCATTGGTCCCAAGAATTTATAAAAACATTTCAGAATACTTCGATTTTTCAAAATTTTTGAGTATGAGATTTATGTCCATAAGTTCTGAAATTTTATACATTTTATAAATTTTTTTAAAAAATTCCGGAAGTTGTGGTACAAATCGGTTATAGAAATAATCAGTGGACCATTGGTCCCAAGAATTTATAAAAACATTTCAGAATAATTCGATTTTTCAAAATATTTGAGTATGAGATTGATGTCCATAAGTTCTGAAATTTTATAATTTTTTATAAATTTTTTTAAAAAATTCCGGAAGTTGTGGTACAAATCGGTTATAGAAATAATCAGTGGACCATTGGTCCCAAGAATTTATAAAAACATTTCAGAATACTTCGATTTTTCAAAATTTTTGAGTATGAGATTTATGTCCATAAGTTCTGAAATTTTATACATTTTATAAATTTTTTTAAAAAATTCCGGAAGTTGTGGTACAAATCGGTTATAGAAATAAACAGTGGACCATTGGTCCCAAGAATTTATAAAAACATTTCAGAATACTTCGATTTTTCAAAATTTTTGAGTATGAGATTGATGTCCATAAGTTCTGAAATTTTATAAAATTTTATAAATTTTTTAAAAAATTCCGGAAGTTGTGGTACAAATCGGTTATAGAAATAATCAGTGGACCATTGGTCCCAAGAATTTATAAAAACATTTCAGAATACTTCGATTTTTCAAAATTTTTGAGTATGAGATTGATGTCCATAAGTTCTGAAATTTTATAAAATTTTATAAATTTTTTTAAAAATTCCGGAAGTTGTGGTACAAATCGGTTATAGAAATAATCAGTGGACCATTGGTCCCAAGAATTTATAAAAACATTTCAGAATACTTCGATTTTTCAAAATTTTTGAGTATGAGATTTATGTCCATAAGTTCTGAAATTTTAAACATTTTATAAATTTTTTTAAAAAATTCCGGAAGTTGTGGTACAAATCGGTTATAGAAATAAACAGTGGACCATTGGTCCCAAGAATTTATAAAAACATTTCAGAATAATTCGATTTTTCAAAAATTTTGAGTATGAGATTGATGTCCATAAGTTCTGAAATTTTATAAAATTTTATAAATTTTTCTAAAAAATTCCGGGAGTTGTGGTACAAATCGTTTTAGAAATAATCAGTGGACCATTGGTCCCAAGAATTTATAAAAACATTTCAGAATACTTCGATTTTTCAAAATTTTTGAGTATGAGATTGATGTCCATAAGTTCTTAAATTTTATAAACTTTTATAAATTTTTTTAAAAAATTCCGGAAGTTGTGGTACAAATCGGTTATAGAAATAATCAGTGGACCATTGGTCCCAAGAATTTATAAAAACATTTCAGAATACTTCGATTTTTCAAAATTTTTGAGTATGAGATTGATGTCCATAAGTTCGGAAATTTTATACAATTTTATAAATTTTTTTAAAAAATTCCGGGAGTTATGGTACAAATCGATTATAGAAATAAACAGTGGACCATTGGTCCCAAGAATTTATAAAAACATTTCAGAATAATTCGATTTTTCAAAATTTTTGAGTATGAGATTGATGTCCATAAGTTCTGAAATTTTATACAATTTTATAAATTTTTTTAAAAAATTCCGGGAGTTGTGGTACAAATCGGTTATAGAAATAATCATGGACCATTGGTCCCAAGAATTTATAAAAACATTTCAGAATACTTCGATTTTTCAAAATTTTTGAGTATGAGATTGATGTCCATAAGTTCTGAAATTTTATAAAATTTTATAAATTTTTATAAAAAATTCCGGAAGTTGTGGTACAAATCGGTTATAGAAATTAAGAGTGGACCATTGTTCCCAAGAATTTATAAAAACATTTCAGAATACTTCGATTTTTCAAAATTTTTGAGTATGAGATTTATGTCCATAAGTTCTGAAATTTTATACATTTTATAAATTTTTTTAAAAAATTCCGGAAGTTGTGGTACAAATCGGTTATAGAAATAATCAGTGGACCATTGGTCCCAAGAATTTATAAAAACATTTCAGAATACTTCGATTTTTCAAAATTTTTGAGTATGAGATTGATGTCCATAAGTTCTGAAATTTTATAAAATTTTATAAATTTTTTTAAAAAATTCCGGAAGTTGTGGTACAAATCGGTTATAGAAATAATCAGTGGACCATTGGTCCCAAGAATTTATAAAAACATTTCAGAATACTTCGATTTTTCAAAATTTTTGAGTATGAGATTTATGTCCATAAGTTCTGAAATTTTATACATTTTATAAATTTTTTTAAAAAATTCCGGAAGTTGTGGTACAAATCGGTTATAGAAATAATCAGTGGACCATTGGTCCCAAGAATTTATAAAAACATTTCAGAATACTTCGATTTTTCAAAATTTTTGAGTATGAGATTGATGTCCATAAGTTCTTAAATTTTATAAACTTTTATAAATTTTTTTAAAAAATTCCGGAAGTTGTAGTACAAATCGGTTATAGAAATAATCAGTGGACCATTGGTCCCAAGAATTTATAAAAACATTTCAGAATACTTCGATTTTTCAAAATTTTTGAGTATGAGATTGATGTCCATAAGTTCGGAAATTTTATACAATTTTATAAATTTTTTTAAAAAATTCCGGGAGTTATGGTACAAATCGATTATAGAAATAAACAGTGGACCATTGGTCCCAAGAATTTATAAAAACATTTCAGAATAATTCGATTTTTCAAAATTTTTGAGTATGAGATTGATGTCCATAAGTTCGTAAATTTTATACAATTTTATAAATTTTTTAAAAAATTCCGGGAGTTGTGGTACAAATCGGTTATAGAAATAATCATGGACCATTGGTCCCAAGAATTTATAAAAACATTTCAGAATACTTCGATTTTTCAAAATTTTTGAGTATGAGATTGATGTCCATAAGTTCTGAGATTTTATAAAATTTTATAAATTTTTATAAAAAATCCGGAAGTTGTGGTACAAATCGGTTATAGAAATTAAGAGTGGACCATTGTTCCCAAGAATTTATAAAAACATTTCAGAATACTTCGATTTTTCAAAATTTTTGAGTATGAGATTTATGTCCATAAGTTCTGAAATTTTATACATTTTATAAATTTTTTTAAAAAATTCCGGAAGTTGTGGTACAAATCGGTTATAGAAATAATCAGTGGACCATTGGTCCCAAGAATTTATAAAAACATTTCAGAATACTTCGATTTTTCAAAATTTTTGAGTATGAGATTGATGTCCATAAGTTCTGAAATTTTATAAAATTTTATAAATTTTTTTAAAAAATTCCGGAAGTTGTGGTACAAATCGGTTATAGAAATAATCAGTGGACCATTGGTCCCAAGAATTTATAAAAACATTTCAGAATACTTCGATTTTTCAAAATTTTTGAGTATGAGATTGATGTCCATAAGTTCTGAAATTTTATAAAATTTTATAAATTTTTTTAAAAAATTCCGGAAGTTGTGGTACAAATCGGTTATAGAAATAATCAGTGGACCATTGGTCCCAAGAATTTATTAAAAAAAAATTTAAAAAAAACATTTCAGAATACTTCGATTTTTCAAAATTTTTGAGTATGAGATTGATGTCCATAAGTTCTGAAATTTTATACATTTTATAAATTTTTTAAAAAATTCCGGAAGTTGTGGTACAAATCGGTTATAGAAATAATCAGTGGACCATTGGTCCCAAGAATTTATAAAAACATTTCAGAATACTTCGATTTTTCAAAATTTTTGAGTATGAGATTGATGTCCATAAGTTCTGAAATTTTATAAAATTTTATAAATTTTTTTAAAAAATTCCGGAAGTTGTGGTACAAATCGGTTATAGAAATAATCAGTGGATCATTGGTCCCAAGAATTTATAAAAACATTTCAGAATACTTCGATTTTTCAAAATTTTTGAGTATGAGATTGATGTCCATAAGTTCTGAAATTTTATAAAATTTTATAAATTTTTTTAAAAAATTCCGGAAGTTGTGGTACAAATCGGTTATAGAAATAATCAGTGGACCATTGGTCCCAAGAATTTATAAAAACATTTCAGAATACTTCGATTTTTCAAAATTTTTGAGTATGAGATTGATGTCCATAAGTTCTGAAATTTTATAAAATTTTATAAATTTTTTTAAAAAATTCCGGAAGTTGTGGTACAAATCGGTTATAGAAATAATCAGTGGACCATTGGTCCCAAGAATTTATAAAAACATTTCAGAATACTTCGATTTTTCAAAATTTTTGAGTATGAGATTGATGTCCATAAGTTCTGAAATTTTATAAAATTTTATAAATTTTTTTAAAAAATTCCGGAAGTTGTGGTACAAATCGGTTATAGAAATAATCAGTGGACCATTGGTCCCAAGAATTTATAAAAACATTTCAGAATACTTCGATTTTTCAAAATTTTTGAGTATGAGATTGATGTCCATAAGTTCTGAAATTTTATACATTTTATAAATTTTTTAAAAAATTCCGGAAGTTGTGGTACAAATCGGTTATAGAAATAATCAGTGGACCATTGGTCCCAAGAATTTATAAAAACATTTCAGAATACTTCGATTTTTCAAAATTTTTGAGTATGAGATTGATGTCCATAAGTTCTGAAATTTTATAAAATTTTATAAATTTTTTTAAAAATTCCGGAAGTTGTGGTACAAATCGGTTATAGAAATAATCAGTGGACCATTGGTCCCAAGAATTTATAAAAACATTTCAGAATACTTCGATTTTTCAAAATTTTTGAGTATGAGATTGATGTCCATAAGTTCTGAAATTTTATAAAATTTTATAAATTTTTTAAAAAATTCCGGAAGTTATGGTACAAATCGGTTATAGAAATAATCAGTGGACCATTGGTCCCAAGAATTTATAAAAACATTTCAGAATACTTCGATTTTTCAAAATTTTTGAGTATGAGATTGATGTCCATAAGTTCGGAAATTTTATACAATTTTATAAATTTTTTTAAAAAATTCCGGGAGTTGTGGTACAAATCGGTTATAGAAATAATCAGTGGACCATTGGTCCCAAGAATTTATAAAAACATTTCAGAATACTTCGATTTTTCAAAATTTTTGAGTATGAGATTGATGTCCATAAGTTCGGAAATTTTATACAATTTTATAAATTTTTTAAAAAATTCCGGGAGTTGTGGTACAAATCGGTTATAGAAATAATCAGTGGACCATTGGTCCCAAGAATTTATAAAAACATTTCAGAATACTTCGATTTTTCAAAATTTTTGAGTATGAGATTGATGTCCATAAGTTCTGAAATTTTATAAAATTTTATAAATTTTTTAAAAAATTCCGGGAGTTGTGGTACAAATCGGTTATAGAAATAATCAGTGGACCATTGGTCCCAAGAATTTATAAAAACATTTCAGAATACTTCGATTTTTCAAAATTTTTGAGTATGAGATTGATGTCCATAAGTTCTGAAATTTTATAAAATTTTATAAATTTTTTTAAAAAATTCCGGGAGTTGTGGTACAAATCGATTATAGAAATAAACAGTGGACCATTGGTCCCAAGAATTTATAAAAACATTTCAGAATACTTCGATTTTTCAAAATTTTTGAGTATGAGATTGATGTCCATAAGTTCGGAAATTTTATACAATTTTATAAATTTTTTTAAAAAATTCCGGGAGTTGTGGTACAAATCGGTTATAGAAATAATCAGTGGACCATTGGTCCCAAGAATTTATAAAAACATTTCAGAATACTTCGATTTTTCAAAATTTTTGAGTATGAGATTGATGTCCATAAGTTCTGAAATTTTATAAAATTTTATAAATTTTTTTAAAAAATTCCGGGAGTTGTGGTACAAATCGATTATAGAAATAAACAGTGGACCATTGGTCCCAAGAATTTATAAAAACATTTCAGAATACTTCGATTTTTCAAAATTTTTGAGTATGAGATTGATGTCCATAAGTTCGGAAATTTTATACAATTTTATAAATTTTTTTAAAAAATTCCGGGAGTTGTGGTACAAATCGGTTATAGAAATAATCAGTGGACCATTGGTCCCAAGAATTTATAAAAACATTTCAGAATACTTCGATTTTTCAAAATTTTTGAGTATGAGATTGATGTCCATAAGTTCTGAAATTTTATAACATTTTATAAGTTTTTTTAGAAAATTTCGGTAGTTGTGGTACAAATCGGTTATAGAAATAAACAGTGGACCATTGGTCCCAAGAATTTATAAAAACATTTCAGAATACTTCGATTTTTCAAAATTTTTGAGTATGAGATTGATGTCCATAAGTTCTGAAATTTTATAACAATTTTATAAATTTTTTTAAAAAATTCCGGGAGTTATGGTACAAATCGGTTATAGAAATAATCAGTGGACCATTGGTCCCAAGAATTTATAAAAACATTTCAGAATACTTCGATTTTTCAAAATTTTTTCAGTATGAGATTGATGTCCATAAGTTCTGAAATTTTATAAAATTTTATAAATTTTTTTAAAAAATTCCGGAAGTTGTGGTACAAATCGGTTATAGAAATAATCAGTGGACCATTGGTCCCAAGAATTTATAAAAACATTTCAGAATACTTCGATTTTTCAAAATTTTTGAGTATGAGATTGATGTCCATAAGTTCTGAAATTTTATAAAATTTTATAAATTTTTTAAAAAATTCCGGAAGTTGTGGTACAAATCGGTTATAGAAATAATCAGTGGACCATTGGTCCCAAGAATTTATAAAAACATTTCAGAATACTTCGATTTTTCAAAATTTTTGAGTATGAGATTGATGTCCATAAGTTCTGAAATTTTATAAAATTTTATAAATTTTTTTAAAAAATTCCGGAAGTTGTGGTACAAATCGGTTATAGAAATAATCAGTGGACCATTGGTCCCAAGAATTTATAAAAACATTTCAGAATACTTCGATTTTTCAAAATTTTTGAGTATGAGATTGATGTCCATAAGTTCTGAAATTTTATAAAATTTTATAAATTTTTTAAAAAATTCCGGAAGTTGTGGTACAAATCGGTTATAGAAATAATCAGTGGACCATTGGTCCCAAGAATTTATAAAAACATTTCAGAATACTTCGATTTTTCAAAATTTTTGAGTATGAGATTGATGTCCATAAGTTCTGAAATTTTATAAAATTTTATAAATTTTTTAAAAATTCCGGAAGTTGTGGTACAAATCGGTTATAGAAATAATCAGTGGACCATTGGTCCCAAGAATTTATAAAAACATTTCAGAATACTTCGATTTTTCAAAATTTTTGAGTATGAGATTGATGTCCATAAGTTCTGAAATTTTATAAAATTTTATAAATTTTTTTAAAAAATTCCGGAAGTTGTGGTACAAATCGGTTATAGAAATAATCAGTGGACCATTGGTCCCAAGAATTTATAAAAACATTTCAGAATACTTCGATTTTTCAAAATTTTTGAGTATGAGATTGATGTCCATAAGTTCTGAAATTTTATAAATTTTATAAATTTTTTAAAAAATTCCGGAAGTTGTGGTACAAATCGGTTATAGAAATAATCAGTGGACCATTGGTCCCAAGAATTTATAAAAACATTTCAGAATACTTCGATTTTTCAAAATTTTTGAGTATGAGATTGATGTCCATAAGTTCTGAAATTTTATAAAATTTTATAAATTTTTTTAAAAAATTCCGGAAGTTGTGGTACAAATCGGTTATAGAAATAATCAGTGGACCATTGGTCCCAAGAATTTATAAAAACATTTCAGAATACTTCGATTTTTCAAAATTTTTGAGTATGAGATTGATGTCCATAAGTTCTGAAATTTTATAAAATTTTATAAATTTTTTAAAAAATTCCGGAAGTTGTGGTACAAATCGGTTATAGAAATAATCAGTGGACCATTGGTCCCAAGAATTTATAAAAACATTTCAGAATACTTCGATTTTTCAAAATTTTTGAGTATGAGATTGATGTCCATAAGTTCTGAAATTTTATAAAATTTTATAAATTTTTTTAAAAAATTCCGGAAGTTGTGGTACAAATCGGTTATAGAAATAATCAGTGGACCATTGGTCCCAAGAATTTATAAAAACATTTCAGAATACTTCGATTTTTCAAAATTTTTGAGTATGAGATTGATGTCCATAAGTTCTGAAATTTTATAAAATTTTATAAATTTTTTAAAAAATTCCGGAAGTTGTGGTACAAATCGGTTATAGAAATAATCAGTGGACCATTGGTCCCAAGAATTTATAAAAACATTTCAGAATACTTCGATTTTTCAAAATTTTTGAGTATGAGATTGATGTCCATAAGTTCTGAAATTTTATAAAATTTTATAAATTTTTTAAAAAATTCCGGAAGTTGTGGTACAAATCGGTTATAGAAATAATCAGTGGACCATTGGTCCCAAGAATTTATAAAAACATTTCAGAATACTTCGATTTTTCAAAATTTTTGAGTATGAGATTGATGTCCATAAGTTCTGAAATTTTATAAAATTTTATAAATTTTTTTAAAAAATTCCGGAAGTTGTGGTACAAATCGGTTATAGAAATAATCAGTGGACCATTGGTCCCAAGAATTTATAAAAACATTTCAGAATACTTCGATTTTTCAAAATTTTTGAGTATGAGATTGATGTCCATAAGTTCTGAAATTTTATAAAATTTTATAAATTTTTTTAAAAAATTCCGGAAGTTGTGGTACAAATCGGTTATAGAAATAATCAGTGGACCATTGGTCCCAAGAATTTATAAAAACATTTCAGAATACTTCGATTTTTCAAAATTTTTGAGTATGAGATTGATGTCCATAAGTTCTGAAATTTTATAAAATTTTATAAATTTTTTAAAAAATTCCGGAAGTTGTGGTACAAATCGGTTATAGAAATAATCAGTGGACCATTGGTCCCAAGAATTTATAAAAACATTTCAGAATACTTCGATTTTTCAAAATTTTTGAGTATGAGATTGATGTCCATAAGTTCTGAAATTTTATAAAATTTTATAAATTTTTTTAAAAAATTCCGGAAGTTGTGGTACAAATCGGTTATAGAAATAATCAGTGGACCATTGGTCCCAAGAATTTATAAAAACATTTCAGAATACTTCGATTTTTCAAAATTTTTGAGTATGAGATTGATGTCCATAAGTTCTGAAATTTTATAAAATTTTATAAATTTTTTTAAAAAATTCCGGAAGTTGTGGTACAAATCGGTTATAGAAATAATCAGTGGACCATTGGTCCCAAGAATTTATAAAAACATTTCAGAATACTTCGATTTTTCAAAATTTTTGAGTATGAGATTGATGTCCATAAGTTCTGAAATTTTATAAATTTTATAAATTTTTTAAAAAATTCCGGAAGTTGTGGTACAAATCGGTTATAGAAATAATCAGTGGACCATTGGTCCCAAGAATTTATAAAAACATTTCAGAATACTTCGATTTTTCAAAATTTTTGAGTATGAGATTGATGTCCATAAGTTCTGAAATTTTATAAAATTTTATAAATTTTTTTAAAAAATTCCGGAAGTTGTGGTACAAATCGGTTATAGAAATAATCAGTGGACCATTGGTCCCAAGAATTTATAAAAACATTTCAGAATACTTCGATTTTTTCAAAATTTTTGAGTATGAGATTGATGTCCATAAGTTCTGAAATTTTATAAAATTTTATAAATTTTTTTAAAAAATTCCGGAAGTTGTGGTACAAATCGGTTATAGAAATAATCAGTGGACCATTGGTCCCAAGAATTTATAAAAACATTTCAGAATACTTCGATTTTTCAAAATTTTTTCAGTATGAGATTGATGTCCATAAGTTCTGAAATTTTATAAAATTTTATAAATTTTTTTAAAAAATTCCGGAAGTTGTGGTACAAATCGGTTATAGAAATAATCAGTGGACCATTGGTCCCAAGAATTTATAAAAACATTTCAGAATACTTCGATTTTTCAAAATTTTTGAGTATGAGATTGATGTCCATAAGTTCTGAAATTTTATAAAATTTTATAAATTTTTTTAAAAAATTCCGGAAGTTGTGGTACAAATCGGTTATAGAAATAATCAGTGGACCATTGGTCCCAAGAATTTATAAAAACATTTCAGAATACTTCGATTTTTCAAAATTTTTGAGTATGAGATTGATGTCCATAAGTTCTGAAATTTTATAAAATTTTATAAATTTTTTTAAAAAATTCCGGAAGTTGTGGTACAAATCGGTTATAGAAATAATCAGTGGACCATTGGTCCCAAGAATTTATAAAAACATTTCAGAATACTTCGATTTTTCAAAATTTTTGAGTATGAGATTGATGTCCATAAGTTCTGCAATTTTATAAATTTTTTTAAAAAATTCCGGAAGTTGTGGTACAAATCGGTTATAGAAATAATCAGTGGACCATTGGTCCCAAGAATTTATAAAAACATTTCAGAATACTTCGATTTTTCAAAATTTTTGAGTATGAGATTGATGTCCATAAGTTCGGAAATTTTATACAATTTTATAAATTTTTTTAAAAAATTCCGGAAGTTGTGGTACAAATCGGTTATAGAAATAATCAGTGGACCATTGGTCCCAAGAATTTATAAAAACATTTCAGAATACTTCGATTTTTCAAAATTTTTGAGTATGAGATTGATGTCCATAAGTTCTGAAATTTTATAAAATTTTATAAATTTTTTTAAAAGTTCCGGAAGTTGTGGTACAAATCGGTTATAGAAATAATCAGTGGACCATTGGTCCCAAGAATTTATAAAAACATTTCAGAATACTTCGATTTTTCAAAATTTTTGAGTATGAGATTGATGTCCATAACTTCGGAAATTTTATAAAATTTTATAAAGTTTTTTAAAAAATTCCGGAAGTTGTGGTACAAATCGGTTATAGAAATAATCAGTGGACCATTGGTCCCAAGAATTTATAAAAACATTTCAGAATACTTCGATTTTTCAAAATTTTTGAGTATGAGATTGATGTCCATAAGTTCTGAAATTTTATACAATTTTATAAATTTTTTAAAAAATTCCGGGAGTTGTGGTACAAATCGGTTATAGAAATAATCAGTGGACCATTGGTCCCAAGAATTTATAAAAACATTTCAGAATACTTCGATTTTTCAAAATTTTTGAGTATGAGATTGATGTCCATAAGTTCGGAAATTTTATACAATTTTATAAATTTTTTTAAAAAATTCCGGAAGTTGTGGTACAAATCGGTTATAGAAATAATCAGTGGACCATTGGTCCCAAGAATTTATAAAAACATTTCAGAATACTTCGATTTTTCAAAATTTTTGAGTATGAGATTGATGTCCATAAGTTCTGAAATTTTATAAAATTTTATAAATTTTTTTAAAAAATTCCGGAAGTTGTGGTACAAATCGGTTATAGAAATAATCAGTGGACCATTGGTCCCAAGAATTTATAAAAACATTTCAGAATACTTCGATTTTTCAAAATTTTTGAGTATGAGATTGATGTCCATAAGTTCGGAAATTTTATACAATTTTATAAATTTTTTAAAAAATTCCGGGAGTTGTGGTACAAATCGGTTATAGAAATAATCAGTGGACCATTGGTCCCAAGAATTTATAAAAACATTTCAGAATACTTCGATTTTTCAAAATTTTTGAGTATGAGATTGATGTCCATAAGTTCGGAAATTTTATACAATTTTATAAATTTTTTTAAAAAATTCCGGGAGTTGTGGTACAAATCGGTTATAGAAATAATCAGTGGACCATTGGTCCCAAGAATTTATAAAAACATTTCAGAATACTTCGATTTTTCAAAATTTTTGAGTATGAGATTGATGTCCATAAGTTCGGAAATTTTATACAATTTTATAAATTTTTTTAAAAAATTCCGGGAGTTGTGGTACAAATCGGTTATAGAAATAATCAGTGGACCATTGGTCCCAAGAATTTATAAAAACATTTCAGAATACTTCGATTTTTCAAAATTTTTGAGTATGAGATTGATGTCCATAAGTTCGGAAATTTTATACAATTTTATAAATTTTTTTAAAAATTCCGGAAGTTGTGGTACAAATCGGTTATAGAAATAATCAGTGGACCATTGGTCCCAAGAATTTATAAAAACATTTCAGAATACTTCGATTTTTCAAAATTTTTGAGTATGAGATTGATGTCCATAAGTTCTGAAATTTTATAAAATTTTATAAATTTTTTTAAAAAATTCCGGAAGTTGTGGTACAAATCGGTTATAGAAATAATCAGTGGACCATTGGTCCCAAGAATTTATAAAAACATTTCAGAATACTTCGATTTTTCAAAATTTTTGAGTATGAGATTGATGTCCATAAGTTCGGAAATTTTATACAATTTTATAAATTTTTTTAAAAAATTCCGGGAGTTGTGGTACAAATCGGTTATAGAAATAATCAGTGGACCATTGGTCCCAAGAATTTATAAAAACATTTCAGAATACTTCGATTTTTCAAAATTTTTGAGTATGAGATTGATGTCCATAAGTTCTGAAATTTTATACAATTTTATAAATTTTTTTAAAAAATTCCGGAAGTTGTGGTACAAATCGGTTATAGAAATAATCAGTGGACCATTGGTCCCAAGAATTTATAAAAACATTTCAGAATACTTCGATTTTTCAAAATTTTTGAGTATGAGATTGATGTCCATAAGTTCGGAAATTTTATACAATTTTATAAATTTTTTTAAAAAATTCCGGAAGTTGTGGTACAAATCGGTTATAGAAATAATCAGTGGACCATTGGTCCCAAGAATTTATAAAAACATTTCAGAATACTTCGATTTTTCAAAATTTTTGAGTATGAGATTGATGTCCATAAGTTCTGAAATTTTATAAAATTTTATAAATTTTTTTAAAAAATTCCGGAAGTTGTGGTACAAATCGGTTATAGAAATAATCAGTGGACCATTGGTCCCAAGAATTTATAAAAACATTTCAGAATACTTCGATTTTTCAAAATTTTTGAGTATGAGATTGATGTCCATAAGTTCTGAAATTTTATACAATTTTATAAATTTTTTTAAAAATTCCGGGAGTTGTGGTACAAATCGGTTATAGAAATAATCAGTGGACCATTGGTCCCAAGAATTTATAAAAACATTTCAGAATACTTCGATTTTTCAAAATTTTTTGAGTATGAGATTGATGTCCATAAGTTCTGAAATTTTATACAATTTTATAAATTTTTTTAAAAATTCCGGAAGTTGTGGTACAAATCGGTTATAGAAATAATCAGTGGACCATTGGTCCCAAGAATTTATAAAAACATTTCAGAATACTTCGATTTTTCAAAATTTTTGAGTATGAGATTGATGTCCATAAGTTCTGAAATTTTATAAAATTTTATAAATTTTTTTAAAAAATTCCGGGAGTTGTGGTACAAATCGGTTATAGAAATAATCAGTGGACCATTGGTCCCAAGAATTTATAAAAACATTTCAGAATACTTCGATTTTTCAAAATTTTTGAGTATGAGATTGATGTCCATAAGTTCGGAAATTTTATACAATTTTATAAATTTTTTTTAGGAATTCCGGGGGGTGTGGTACGAATCGGTTTTAGAAAGAATCCGTGGACCATTGGTCCCAAGAATTTATAAAAACATTTCAGAATACTTCGATTTTTCAAAATTTTTGAGTATGAGATTGATGTCCATAAGTTCTGAAATTTTATACAATTTTATAAATTTTTTTAAAAAATTCCGGGAGTTGTGGTACAAATCGGTTATAGAAATAATCAGTGGACCATTGGTCCCAAGAATTTATAAAAACATTTCAGAATACTTCGATTTTTCAAAATTTTTGAGTATGAGATTGATGTCCATAAGTTCGGAAATTTTATACAATTTTATAAATTTTTTTAAAAATTCCGGAAGTTGTGGTACAAATCGGTTATAGAAATAATCAGTGGACCATTGGTCCCAAGAATTTATAAAAACATTTCAGAATACTTCGATTTTTCAAAATTTTTGAGTATGAGATTGATGTCCATAAGTTCGGAAATTTTATACAATTTTATAAATTTTTTAAAAAATTCCGGGAGTTGTGGTACAAATCGGTTATAGAAATAATCAGTGGACCATTGGTCCCAAGAATTTATAAAAACATTTCAGAATACTTCGATTTTTCAAAATTTTTGAGTATGAGATTGATGTCCATAAGTTCGGAAATTTTATACAATTTTATAAATTTTTTTAAAAAATTCCGGAAGTTGTGGTACAAATCGGTTATAGAAATAATCAGTGGACCATTGGTCCCAAGAATTTATAAAAACATTTCAGAATACTTCGATTTTTCAAAATTTTTGAGTATGAGATTGATGTCCATAAGTTCGGAAATTTTATACAATTTTATAAATTTTTTTAAAAAATTCCGGGAGTTGTGGTACAAATCGGTTATAGAAATAATCAGTGGACCATTGGTCCCAAGAATTTATAAAAACATTTCAGAATACTTCGATTTTTCAAAATTTTTGAGTATGAGATTGATGTCCATAAGTTCGGAAATTTTATACAATTTTATAAATTTTTTTAAAAAATTCCGGGAGTTGTGGTACAAATCGGTTATAGAAATAATCAGTGGACCATTGGTCCCAAGAATTTATAAAAACATTTCAGAATACTTCGATTTTTCAAAATTTTTGAGTATGAGATTGATGTCCATAAGTTCGGAAATTTTATACAATTTTATAAATTGTTTTAAAAAATTCCGGGAGTTGTGGTACAAATCGATTATAGAAATAAACAGTGGACCATTGGTCCCAAGAATTTATAAAAACATTTCAGAATAATTCGATTTTTCAAAAATTTTGAGTATGAGATTGATGTCCATAAGTTCTGAAATTTTATAAAATTTTATAAATTTTTTTAAAAAATTCCGGGAGTTATGGTACAAATCGGTTATAGAAATAAACAGTGGACCATTGGTCCCAAGAATTTATAAAAACATTTCAGAATACTTCGATTTTTCAAAATTTTTGAGTATGAGATTGATGTCCATAAGTTCTGAAATTTTATAAACTTTTATAAATTTTTTTAAAAAATTCCGAAGTTGTGGTACAAATCGGTTATAGAAATAATCAGTGGACCATTGGTCCCAAGAATTTATAAAAACATTTCAGAATACTTCGATTTTTCAAAAATTTTTGAGTATGAGATTGATGTCCATAAGTTCGGAAATTTTATAATATTTTATAAATTTTTCTAAAAAATTCCGGGAGTTGTGGTACAAATCGGTTTTAGAAATAATCAGTGGACCATTGGTCCCAAGAATTTATAAAAACATTTCAGAATACTTCGATTTTTCAAAATTTTTGAGTATGAGATTTATGTCCATAAGTTCTTAAATTTTATAAACTTTTATAAATTTTTTTAAAAAATTCCGGAAGTTGTGGTACAAATCGGTTATAGAAATAATCAGTGGACCATTGGTCCCAAGAATTTATAAAAACATTTCAGAATACTTCGATTTTTCAAAATTTTTGAGTATGAGATTGATGTCCATAAGTTCTGAAATTTTATAATATTTTATAAATTTTTCTAAAAAATTCCGGGAGTTGTGGTACAAATCGGTTTTAGAAATAATCAGCGGACCATTGGTCCCAAGAATTTATAAAAACATTTCAGAATACTTCGATTTTTCAAAATTTTTGAGTATGAGATTTATGTCCATAAGTTCTTAAATTTTATAAAACTTTTATAAATTTTTTTAAAAATTCCGGAAGTTGTGGTACAAATCGGTTATAGAAATAATCAGTGGACCATTGGTCCCAAGAATTTATAAAAACATTTCAGAATACTTCGATTTTTCAAAATTTTTGAGTATGAGATTGATGTCCATAAGTTCGGAAATTTTATAATATTTTATAAATTTTTCTAAAAAATTCCGGGAGTTGTGGTACAAATCGGTTTTAGAAATAATCAGTGGACCATTGGTCCCAAGAATTTATAAAAACATTTCAGAATACTTCGATTTTTCAAAAATTTTTGAGTATGAGATTTATGTCCATAAGTTCTTAAATTTTATAAACTTTTATAAATTTTTTTAAAAAATTCCGGAAGTTGTGGTACAAATCGGTTATAGAAATAATCAGTGGACCATTGGTCCCAAGAATTTATAAAAACATTTCAGAATAATTCGATTTTTCAAAAATTTTGAGTATGAGATTGATGTCCATAAGTTCGGAAATTTTATAATATTTTATAAATTTTTCTAAAAAATTCCGGAAGTTGTGGTACAAATCGGTTTTAGAAATAATCAGTGGACCATTGGTCCCAAGAATTTATAAAAACATTTCAGAATACTTCGATTTTTCAAAATTTTTGAGTATGAGATTGATGTCCATAAGTTCTGAAATTTTATAAAATTTTATAAATTTTTTTAAAAAATTCCGGAAGTTGTGGTACAAATCGGTTATAGAAATAATCAGTGGACCATTGGTCCCAAGAATTTATAAAAACATTTCAGAATAATTCGATTTTTCAAAATTTTTGAGTATGAGATTGATGTCCATAAGTTCTGAAATTTTATAATTTTTTATAAATTTTTCTAAAAAATTCCGGGAGTTGTGGTACAAATCGGTTTTAGAAATAATCAGTGGACCATTGGTCCCAAGAATTTATAAAAACATTTCAGAATACTTCGATTTTTCAAAATTTTTGAGTATGAGATTGATGTCCATAAGTTCTTAAATTTTATAAACTTTTATAAATTTTTTTAAAAAATTCCGGAAGTTGTGGTACAAATCGGTTATAGAAATAATCAGTGGACCATTGGGCCCTAGAATTTATAAAAACATTTCAGCATAATTCGATTTTTCAAAAATTTTGAGTATGAGATTGATGTCCATAAGTTCGGAAATTTTATAATATTTTATAATTTTTTCTAAAAAATTCCGGGAGTTGTGGTACAAATCGGTTTTAGAAATAATCAGTGGACCATTGGTCCCAAGAATTTATAAAAACATTTCAGAATACTTCGATTTTTCAAAATTTTTGAGTATGAGATTGATGTCCATAAGTTCTGAAATTTTATAAACTTTTATAAATTTTTTTAAAAAATTCCGGAAGTTGTGGTACAAATCGGTTATAGAAATAATCAGTGGACCATTGGTCCCAAGAATTTATAAAAACATTTCAGAATACTTCGATTTTTCAAAAATTTTTGAGTATGAGATTGATGTCCATAAGTTCTGAAATTTTATAAACTTTTATAAATTTTTTTAAAAAATTCCGGAAGTTGTGGTACAAATCGGTTATAGAAATAATCAGTGGACCATTGGTCCCAAGAATTTATAAAAACATTTCAGAATACTTCGATTTTTCAAAAATTTTGAGTATGAGATTGATGTCCATAAGTTCTGAAATTTTATAAAATTTTATAAATTTTTAAAAAATTCCGGAAGTTGTGGTACAAATCGGTTATAGAAATAATCAGTGGACCATTGGTCCCAAGAATTTATAAAAACATTTCAGAATACTTCGATTTTTCAAAATTTTTGAGTATGAGATTGATGTCCATAAGTTCTGAAATTTTATAAAATTTTATAAATTTTTTTAAAAAATTCCGGAAGTTGTGGTACAAATCGGTTATAGAAATAATCAGTGGACCATTGGTCCCAAGAATTTATAAAAACATTTCAGAATACTTCGATTTTTCAAAATTTTTGAGTATGAGATTGATGTCCATAAGTTCTGAAATTTTATAAAATTTTATAAATTTTTTTAAAAAATTCCGGAAGTTGTGGTACAAATCGGTTATAGAAATAATCAGTGGACCATTGGTCCCAAGAATTTATAAAAACATTTCAGAATACTTCGATTTTTCAAAATTTTTGAGTATGAGATTGATGTCCATAAGTTCTGAAATTTTATAAATTTTATAAATTTTTTTAAAAAAATTCCGGAAGTTGTGGTACAAATCGGTTATAGAAATAATCAGTGGACCATTGGTCCCAAGAATTTATAAAAACATTTCAGAATACTTCGATTTTTCAAAATTTTTGAGTATGAGATTGATGTCCATAAGTTCTGAAATTTTATAAAATTTTATAAATTTTTTTAAAAAATTCCGGAAGTTGTGGTACAAATCGGTTATAGAAATAATCAGTGGACCATTGGTCCCAAGAATTTATAAAAACATTTCAGAATACTTCGATTTTTCAAAATTTTTGAGTATGAGATTGATGTCCATAAGTTCTGAAATTTTATAAAATTTTATAAATTTTTTTAAAAAATTCCGGAAGTTGTGGTACAAATCGGTTATAGAAATAATCAGTGGACCATTGGTCCCAAGAATTTATAAAAACATTTCAGAATACTTCGATTTTTCAAAATTTTTGAGTATGAGATTGATGTCCATAAGTTCTGAAATTTTATAAAATTTTATAAATTTTTTAAAAATTCCGGAAGTTGTGGTACAAATCGGTTATAGAAATAATCAGTGGACCATTGGTCCCAAGAATTTATAAAAACATTTCAGAATACTTCGATTTTTCAAAATTTTTGAGTATGAGATTGATGTCCATAAGTTCTGAAATTTTATAAAATTTTATAAATTTTTTTAAAAAATTCCGGAAGTTGTGGTACAAATCGGTTATAGAAATAATCAGTGGACCATTGGTCCCAAGAATTTATAAAAACATTTCAGAATACTTCGATTTTTCAAAAATTTTGAGTATGAGATTGATGTCCATAAGTTCTGAAATTTTATAAAATTTTATAAATTTTTTTAAAAAATTCCGGAAGTTGTGGTACAAATCGGTTATAGAAATAATCAGTGGACCATTGGTCCCAAGAATTTATAAAAACATTTCAGAATACTTCGATTTTTCAAAATTTTTGAGTATGAGATTGATGTCCATAAGTTCTGAAATTTTATAAAATTTTATAAATTTTTTTAAAAAAATTCCGGAAGTTGTGGTACAAATCGGTTATAGAAATAATCAGTGGACCATTGGTCCCAAGAATTTATAAAAACATTTCAGAATACTTCGATTTTTCAAAATTTTTGAGTATGAGATTGATGTCCATAAGTTCTGAAATTTTATAAAATTTTATAAATTTTTTTAAAAATTCCGGAAGTTGTGGTACAAATCGGTTATAGAAATAATCAGTGGACCATTGGTCCCAAGAATTTATAAAAACATTTCAGAATACTTCGATTTTTCAAAATTTTTGAGTATGAGATTGATGTCCATAAGTTCTGAAATTTTATAAAATTTTATAAATTTTTTAAAAATTCCGGAAGTTGTGGTACAAATCGGTTATAGAAATAATCAGTGGACCATTGGTCCCAAGAATTTATAAAAACATTTCAGAATACTTCGATTTTTCAAAATTTTTGAGTATGAGATTGATGTCCATAAGTTCTGAAATTTTATAAAATTTTATAAATTTTTTTAAAAAATTCCGGAAGTTGTGGTACAAATCGGTTATAGAAATAATCAGTGGACCATTGGTCCCAAGAATTTATAAAAACATTTCAGAATACTTCGATTTTTCAAAATTTTTGAGTATGAGATTGATGTCCATAAGTTCTGAAATTTTATAAAATTTTATAAAATTTTTTAAAAAATTCCGGAAGTTGTGGTACAAATCGGTTATAGAAATAATCAGTGGACCATTGGTCCCAAGAATTTATAAAAACATTTCAGAATACTTCGATTTTTCAAAATTTTTGAGTATGAGATTGATGTCCATAAGTTCTGAAATTTTATAAAATTTTATAAATTTTTTTAAAAATTCCGGAAGTCGTGGTACAAATCGGTTATAGAAATAATCAGTGGACCATTGGTCCCAAGAATTTATAAAAACATTTCAGAATACTTCGATTTTTCAAAATTTTTGATTATGAGATTGATGTCCATAAGTTCTGAAATTTTATAAAATTTTATAAATTTTTTAAAAAATTCCGGAAGTTGTGGTACAAATCGGTTATAGAAATAATCAGTGGACCATTGGTCCCAAGAATTTATAAAAACATTTCAGAATACTTCGATTTTTCAAAATTTTTGAGTATGAGATTGATGTCCATAAGTTCTGAAATTTTATAAAATTTTATAAATTTTTTAAAAAATTCCGGAAGTTGTGGTACAAATCGGTTATAGAAATAATCAGTGGACCATTGGTCCCAAGAATTTATAAAAACATTTCAGAATACTTCGATTTTTCAAAATTTTTGAGTATGAGATTGATGTCCATAAGTTCTGAAATTTTATAAAATTTTATAAATTTTTTAAAAAATTCCGGAAGTTGTGGTACAAATCGGTTATAGAAATAATCAGTGGACCATTGGTCCCAAGAATTTATAAAAACATTTCAGAATACTTCGATTTTTCAAAATTTTTGATTATGAGATTGATGTCCATAAGTTCTGAAATTTTATAAAATTTTATAAATTTTTTTAAAAAATTCCGGAAGTTGTGGTACAAATCGGTTATAGAAATAATCAGTGGACCATTGGTCCCAAGAATTTATAAAAACATTTCAGAATACTTCGATTTTTCAAAATTTTTGAGTATGAGATTGATGTCCATAAGTTCTGAAATTTTATAAAATTTTATAAATTTTTTAAAAAAATTCCGGAAGTTGTGGTACAAATCGGTTATAGAAATAATCAGTGGACCATTGGTCCCAAGAATTTATAAAAACATTTCAGAATACTTCGATTTTTCAAAATTTTTGAGTATGAGATTGATGTCCATAAGTTCTGAAATTTTATAAAATTTTATAAATTTTTTAAAAAATTCCGGAAGTTGTGGTACAAATCGGTTATAGAAATAATCAGTGGACCATTGGTCCCAAGAATTTATAAAAACATTTCAGAATACTTCGATTTTTCAAAAATTTTGATTATGAGATTGATGTCCATAAGTTCTGAAATTTTATAAAATTTTATAAATTTTTTTAAAAAATTCCGGAAGTTGTGGTACAAATCGGTTATAGAAATAATCAGTGGACCATTGGTCCCAAGAATTTATAAAAACATTTCAGAATACTTCGATTTTTTCAAAATTTTTGAGTATGAGATTGATGTCCATAAGTTCTGAAATTTTATACAATTTTATAAATTTTTTTAAAAAATTCCGGAAGTTGTGGTACAAATCGGTTATAGAAATAATCAGTGGACCATTGGTCCCAAGAATTTATAAAAACATTTCAGAATACTTCGATTTTTCAAAATTTTTGAGTATGAGATTGATGTCCATAAGTTCTGAAATTTTATAAAATTTTATAAATTTTTTTAAAAATTCCGGAAGTTGTAGTACAAATCGGTTATAGAAATAATCAGTGGACCATTGGTCCCAAGAATTTATAAAAACATTTCAGAATACTTCGATTTTTCAAAATTTTTTGAGTATGAGATTGATGTCCATAAGTTCTGAAATTTTATAAAATTTTATAAATTTTTTTTAAAAATTCCGGAAGTTGTAGTACAAATCGGTTATAGAAATAATCAGTGGACCATTGGTCCCAAGAATTTATAAAAACATTTCAGAATACTTCGATTTTTCAAAATTTTTGAGTATGAGATTGATGTCCATAAGTTCTGAAATTTTATAAAATTTTATAAATTTTTTTAAAAATTCCGGAAGTTGTGGTACAAATCGGTTATAGAAATAATCAGTGGACCATTGGTCCCAAGAATTTATAAAAACATTTCAGAATACTTCGATTTTTCAAAATTTTTGAGTATGAGATTGATGTCCATAAGTTCTGAAATTTTATAAAATTTTATAAATTTTTTAAAAAATTCCGGAAGTTGTGGTACAAATCGGTTATAGAAATAATCAGTGGACCATTGGTCCCAAGAATTTATAAAAACATTTCAGAATACTTCGATTTTTCAAAATTTTTGAGTATGAGATTGATGTCCATAAGTTCTGAAATTTTATAAAATTTTATAAATTTTTTAAAAAAATTCCGGAAGTTGTGGTACAAATCGGTTATAGAAATAATCAGTGGACCATTGGTCCCAAGAATTTATAAAAACATTTCAGAATACTTCGATTTTTCAAAATTTTTTGAGTATGAGATTGATGTCCATAAGTTCTGAAATTTTTATAAAATTTTATAAAATTTTTTAAAAAATTCCGGAAGTTGTGGTACAAATCGGTTATAGAAATATCAGTGGACCATTGGTCCCAAGAATTTATAAAAACATTTCAGAATACTTCGATTTTTCAAAATTTTTGAGTATGAGATTGATGTCCATAAGTTCTGAAATTTTATAAACTTTTATAAATTTTTTAAAAAATTCCGGAAGTTGTGGTACAAATCGGTTATAGAAATAATCAGTGGACCATTGGTCCCAAGAATTTATAAAAACATTTCAGAATACTTCGATTTTTCAAAATTTTTTCAGTATGAGATTGATGTCCATAAGTTCTGAAATTTTATAAAATTTTATAAATTTTTTTAAAAAATTCCGGAAGTTGTGGTACAAATCGGTTATAGAAATAATCAGTGGACCATTGGTCCCAAGAATTTATAAAAACATTTCAGAATACTTCGATTTTTCAAAATTTTTTCAGTATGAGATTGATGTCCATAAGTTCTGAAATTTTATAAAATTTTATAAATTTTTTTAAAAATTCCGGAAGTTGTGGTACAAATCGGTTATAGAAATAATCAGTGGACCATTGGTCCCAAGAATTTATAAAAACATTTCAGAATACTTCGATTTTTCAAAATTTTTGAGTATGAGATTGATGTCCATAAGTTCTGGAAATTTTATAAAATTTTATAAATTTTTTTAAAAAATTCCGGAAGTTAGTGGTACAAATCGGTTATAGAAATAATCAGTGGACCATTGGTCCCAAGAATTTATAAAAACATTTCAGAATACTTCGATTTTTCAAAATTTTTGAGTATGAGATTGATGTCCATAAGTTCTGAAATTTTATAAAATTTTATAAATTTTTTTAAAAAATTCCGGAAGTTGTGGTACAAATCGGTTATAGAAATAATCAGTGGACCATTGGTCCCAAGAATTTATAAAAACATTTCAGAATACTTCGATTTTTCAAAATTTTTGAGTATGAGATTGATGTCCATAAGTTCTGAAATTTTATAAAATTTTATAAATTTTTTTAAAAAAATTCCGGAAGTTGTGGTACAAATCGGTTATAGAAATAATCAGTGGACCATTGGTCCCAAGAATTTATAAAAACATTTCAGAATACTTCGATTTTTCAAAATTTTTGAGTATGAGATTGATGTCCATAAGTTCTGAAATTTTATAAAATTTTATAAAATTTTTTAAAAAATTCCGGAAGTTGTGGTACAAATCGGTTATAGAAATAATCAGTGGACCATTGGTCCCAAGAATTTATAAAAACATTTCAGAATACTTCTGATTTTTCAAAATTTTTGAGTATGAGATTGATGTCCATAAGTTCTGAAATTTTATAAAATTTTATAAATTTTTTTAAAAAATTCCGGAAGTTGTGGTACAAATCGGTTATAGAAATAATCAGTGGACCATTGGTCCCAAGAATTTATAAAAACATTTCAGAATACTTCGATTTTTCAAAATTTTTGAGTATGAGATTGATGTCCATAAGTTCTGAAATTTTATAAAATTTTATAAATTTTTTTAAAAAATTCCGGAAGTTGTGGTACAAATCGGTTATAGAAATAATCAGTGGACCATTGGTCCCAAGAATTTATAAAAACATTTCAGAATACTTCGATTTTTCAAAATTTTTGAGTATGAGATTGATGTCCATAAGTTCTGAAATTTTATAAAATTTTATAAATTTTTTTAAAAAATTCCGGAAGTTGTGGTACAAATCGGTTATAGAAATAATCAGTGGACCATTGGTCCCAAGAATTTATAAAAACATTTCAGAATACTTCGATTTTTCAAAATTTTTGAGTATGAGATTGATGTCCATAAGTTCTGAAATTTTATAAAATTTTATAAAATTTTTAAAAAATTCCGGAAGTTGTGGTACAAATCGGTTATAGAAATAATCAGTGGACCATTGGTCCCAAGAATTTATAAAAACATTTCAGAATACTTCGATTTTTCAAAATTTTTGAGTATGAGATTGATGTCCATAAGTTCTGAAATTTTATAAAATTTTATAAATTTTTTAAAAAATTCCGGAAGTTGTGGTACAAATCGGTTATAGAAATAATCAGTGGACCATTGGTCCCAAGAATTTATAAAAACATTTCAGAATACTTCGATTTTTCAAAATTTTTGAGTATGAGATTGATGTCCATAAGTTCTGAAATTTTATAAAATTTTATAAATTTTTTTAAAAAATTCCGGAAGTTGTGGTACAAATCGGTTATAGAAATAATCAGTGGACCATTGGTCCCAAGAATTTATAAAAACATTTCAGAATACTTCGATTTTTCAAAAATTTTTGAGTATGAGATTGATGTCCATAAGTTCTGAAATTTTATAAAATTTTATAAATTTTTTTAAAAAATTCCGGAAGTTGTGGTACAAATCGGTTATAGAAATAATCAGTGGACCATTGGTCCCAAGAATTTATAAAAACATTTCAGAATACTTCGATTTTTTCAAAATTTTTTGAGTATGAGATTGATGTCCATAAGTTCTGAAATTTTATAAAATTTTATAAATTTTTTAAAAAATTCCGGAAGTTGTGGTACAAATCGGTTATAGAAATAATCAGTGGACCATTGGTCCCAAGAATTTATAAAAACATTTCAGAATACTTCGATTTTTCAAAATTTTTGAGTATGAGATTGATGTCCATAAGTTCTGAAATTTTATAAAATTTTATAAATTTTTTAAAAAATTCCGGAAGTTGTGGTACAAATCGGTTATAGAAATAATCAGTGGACCATTGGTCCCAAGAATTTATAAAAACATTTCAGAATACTTCGATTTTTCAAAATTTTTGAGTATGAGATTGATGTCCATAAGTTCTGAAATTTTATAAAATTTTATAAATTTTTTTAAAAATTCCGGAAGTTGTGGTACAAATCGGTTATAGAAATAATCAGTGGACCATTGGTCCCAAGAATTTATAAAAACATTTCAGAATACTTCGATTTTTCAAAATTTTTTGAGTATGAGATTGATGTCCATAAGTTCTGAAATTTTATAAAATTTTATAAATTTTTTTAAAAATTCCGGAAGTTGTGGTACAAATCGGTTATAGAAATAATCAGTGGACCATTGGTCCCAAGAATTTATAAAAACATTTCAGAATACTTCGATTTTTCAAAATTTTTGAGTATGAGATTGATGTCCATAAGTTCTGAAATTTTATAAAATTTTATAAATTTTTTTAAAAATTCCGGAAGTTGTGGTACAAATCGGTTATAGAAATAATCAGTGGACCATTGGTCCCAAGAATTTATAAAAACATTTCAGAATACTTCGATTTTTCAAAATTTTTGAGTATGAGATTGATGTCCATAAGTTCTGAAATTTTATAAATTTTATAAATTTTTTAAAAAATTCCGGAAGTTGTGCTACAAATCGGTTATAGAAATAATCAGTGGACCATTGGTCCCAAGAATTTATAAAAACATTTCAGAATACTTCGATTTTTCAAAATTTTTGAGTATGAGATTGATGTCCATAAGTTCTGAAATTTTATAAAATTTTATAAATTTTTTTAAAAATTCCGGAAGTTGTGGTACAAATCGGTTATAGAAATAATCAGTGGACCATTGGTCCCAAGAATTTATAAAAACATTTCAGAATACTTCGATTTTTCAAAATTTTTGAGTATGAGATTGATGTCCATAAGTTCTGAAATTTTATAAAATTTTATAAATTTTTTTAAAAAATTCCGGAAGTTGTGGTACAAATCGGTTATAGAAATAATCAGTGGACCATTGGTCCCAAGAATTTATAAAAACATTTCAGAATACTTCGATTTTTCAAAATTTTTGAGTATGAGATTGATGTCCATAAGTTCTGAAATTTTATAAAATTTTATAAATTTTTTTAAAAAATTCCGGAAGTTGTCGGTACAAATCGGTTATAGAAATAATCGGTGGACCATTGGTCCCAAGAGAATTTATAAAAACATTTCAGAATACTTCCGATTTTTCAAAATTCTTTTGAGTATGAGATTGATGTCCATAAGTTCTGAAATTTTACTAAAATTTTATAAATTTTTTTTTAAAAAATTCCGGAAGTTGTGAGTACAAATCGGTTATAGAAATAATCAGTGGACCATTGGTCCCAAGAATTCTATAAAAACATTTTCAGAATACTTCGATTTTTCAAAAATTTTTGAGTATGAGATTGATGTCCATAAGTTCTGAAATTTTTATAAAATTTTATAAATTTTTTTAAAAAATTCCGGAAGTTGTGGTACAAATCGGTTATAGAAATAATCAGTGGACCATTGGTCCCAAGAATTTATAAAAACATTTTGAAGAATACTTCGATTTTTTCAAAAAATTTTTGAGTAATGAGATTGATGTCCATAAGTTCTGAAATTTTATAAAATTTTATAAATTTTTTTAAAAAATTCCGGAAGTTGTGGTACAAATCGGTTATAGAAATAATCAGTGGACCATTGGTCCCAAGAATTTATAAAAAACATTTCAGAATACTTCGATTTTTCAAAATTTTTGAGTATGAGATTGATGTCCATAAGTTCTGGAAATTTTATAAAATTTTATAAATTTTTTTAAAAATTCCGGAAGTTCGTGGTACAAATCGGTTATAGAAATAATCAGTGGACCATTGGTCCCAAGAATTTATAAAAACATTTCAGAATACTTCGATTTTTCAAAATTTTTGAGTATGAGATTGATGTCCATAAGTTCTGAAATTTTATAAAATTTTATAAATTTTTTTAAAAAAATTCCGGAAGTTGTGGTACAAATCGGTTATAGAAATAATCAGTGGACCATTGGTCCCAAGAATTTATAAAACATTTCAGAATACTTCTCTGATTTTTTCAAAAATTTTTTGAGTATGAGATTGATGTCCATAAGTTCTGAAATTTTTATAAAATTTTATAAATTTTTTTTTAAAAAAATTCCGGAAGTTGTGGTACAAATCGGTTATAGAAATAATCAGTGGACCATTGGTCCCAAGAATTTATAAAAACATTTCAGAATACTTCGATTTTTCAAAATTTTTGAGTATGAGATTGATGTCCATAAGTTCTTAGAGTATAAATTTTATAAATTTTTTTAAAAAAATTCCGGAAGTTGTGGTACAAATCGGTTATAGAAATAATCAGTGGACCATTGGTCCTGGGAATTTATAAAAACATTTCAGAATACTTCGATTTTTCAAAATTTTTGAGTATGAGATTGATGTCCATAAGTTCTGAAATTTTATAAATTTTATAAATTTTTTAAAAAATTCCGGAAGTTGTGGTACAAATCGGTTATAGAAATAATCAGTGGACCATTGGTCCCAAGAATTTATAAAAACATTTCAGAATACTTCGATTTTTCAAAATTTTTGAGTATGAGATTGATGTCCATAAGTTCTGAAATTTTATAAATTTTATAAATTTTTTAAAAAATTCCGGAAGTTGTGGTACAAATCGGTTATAGAAATAATCAGTGGACCATTGGTCCCAAGAATTTATAAAAACATTTCAGAATACTTCGATTTTTCAAAATTTTTGAGTATGAGATTGATGTCCATAAGTTCTGAAATTTTATT